>RJWM01003701.1:79140-110420 GCA_004363535.1 Dasyprocta punctata | reverse complement strand
GCAATGTTAGTGAAACACCAAAGCACCACAGGCGTCCATGGCATTTCACCTGGATAGCTATCATCACAGCCTGTGTTTCTCCAGGTAAGCTGGTCACCTGGAGGTGGGGGAGTGGTACTTTTTGTTTGCCAGCCCCTGCACCAGAAGGGGCTGGGGTCTGGCTGTTCCCAGTCCGGCCTTGGCCCGTGCATGGCACTGGCTCCCAGACTGGGCTTGTTTGCTGCTGCAGCCATTGTTCTTTCCCCTCAGCCTGTACAGGGCGCTGACTCACGGGGAGAGGCTTGGGTCTAGCTGCCCCCAGTCCACTGGTGGCCTGCGCACAGTGCTGGCTCCCAGACTGGGCTTGTTTGGTGCTGCAGGCACTGTTTTCTCTCCCCATCCTCCTACTTTTCTGTGGTCACTTATCCCTGTCATGGCCATTCTCTCTCACTGGCAGATTCAAATTCTACACTTTACTCGATTTATCCCTTCCGTGTCCCCTTCCTTGCTTTGATTAACACTCAGCAAAAGCAGAAGAGGTTAATAAACACAATCTTTCCAGGGGCTGGCACTTATGTGCGGAAGGTAGCTAGGGTGGGCACACAGCAGTGCCGGCTCTTCTCCCGCCACAACTGCTAGGTCCATCTCCTCCCTGGATGCTGACTTCACACCGTCTCAGAGTCTCTTTCTCACCTGTACTCTCAGTGAGCTTGCTTCTATTTTACTGAAGAAGAAACTATTAGGGGCCATGTTCACGAGGCACCTTGCAGTGCCCCACTCACATGGGGATTGTGTATGTCTCACCCACCCACATTCCTCCAGCAGAGGCCAGCCCCTTCAGGAAGCACACATCATCTTGCTAGTGTCCCTCACTCCTCCCTGTACACTGCCCCAGGAATCTGCACGGCTTTCTCTTTCATCATCAATTCTTTCCTCCTAATGAATCACTTCCATTAATATACAAAACTCTTGTCTCAATACAAAACAAAAAAACAAAACAGCCAAAGGCTCTAGTGGCCAATCCAAGAGCCCCAGGCCTGCAAAAAAACAAAAACAACCCCTTTTTTTGTCTTTTTGAGATAGGGTCTCACTATGCAGTTCAGGCTGGCCTTGAGCTCACTTTGTAGCCCAGGCCAGTCTCAAACTTGCAACAATCCTCTTGCCTCAGCCTCTAGAGTACTGGGGATTACAGGCATGTGCCACCATTTCTCTCCCAGCTCTCTACTACCTGCTCCGACTTTGACCTCTCACTTACATTTTAAATGCTCTGTGTTAGCTTTCTGGTAGCTGAACACAATGCCCAACACCCACAACTTAAAGGAGAGGTCCAGTTTGCTTCACCTTTTTTGAAGGCATGGTCTCACTAGGTAGTTCAGGCTGATCTTTATTTTTATTTTTTTGGGTTTTCTGAGACAGAGTCTCACTATGTAGCCCAGGCTGGCCTCGAATTTGTGGATAATCCTCCTGCCTGAGGCTCCCAAGTACTGGGATTACAGGTGTGTGCTACCACACCTGGCAAAAAATGGTTCAGGTTTCCTTTTTTTTAATGGTTCAGCTTTCAAAGGGAGCTAGTGCATCATCTCTGGCTCCAAGGCTGGAACATTATGGTAGAAGCAGGTGGTGAAACAAAGTGGCTTAGTCATGGAAAACAGCAAGTTGAGGAGAACAGCATCAGAGGGCAAGGGTGGGGACCAGACACAGACCCCAAAGCCACATCTCTACCACCTACCCAGAATTATGCACCATCCATGCCCTGGGCTGACCTCGAGGCTCTCTGGCTGTCTCCTCAACTTGCCTTCAATCTTGCCTTCACTCTTCCTATTACACAGCAGCTATTCTCCAAGGTCTCTATGACCTCTGTGTGGCCAAACCCCAGGATCACCTGCTTAGGCCTCAGTTTCCTTGATCTCTTGACAGCACGTGATCCAACTGAACACTCTCTCCTCCTAAAATACGTTTGTCCTTGTCCAACAGACCACTTCACACTCCAACTTGTATCCTACCACGCCGTCTCTCCATTTGGTCTCCTTTGCTGACTTTTGCCTCTTCCCCCACCTCACAAAGGTGCAGTGTGCTAGGGCCCAGTCTACGAATTGCTTCAGCTTATATCTGCATTCATCTCCTTGATGACTACATCCACTTATTCAGGCTGTGGTTTGGAACACTAAATATATATACCCAAATTCATGCTTCTTGACTCAACTTCCTACCTGATGTCTGTTGGGGACCACAAATTCACAATGGCTAAATTTACACATTTCCCTATGGGATAAAAGGGAGGACTGGCATGATTGGTACCACCCATCTGAGATTTCCCATTGCCTCTTCTAAGCATAAGATCATCTATGCCTTCCTGACTCATCTCAGGATTATACTCCAGGACAAGATACTTCTAAGCATAAGATTATCTGCGCCCTCTTGAGTCTGAGTCTTCTGATGAACTGCAATCCTTTACTGGCCCCATCTATCACTGTATACACCCAATAGTTGCTGCTTTGGGAGGGGGAGAGGCCAATCGAGAGCCATTGACTTCCCAGCCATTGATGGAACACTGTATTTCTCTCTGTTTTTTTATTTTTCTTGCCGTATTTATAAAACAGACAGTTGGAACTCTCGGCCGGGTTCCTGATACTGACAATGGGACTCTTGGCCGGGCTCCCAGTATTTGGCGCCGAACACTGGGCAATCGCATTCTTTACCTGCTGAAGAGAAAGAATTTGGCCGATTGATTATGAAGCTAATAAATGATGCAGACACCAAAGCCCCATTTTTAGACTACTCCATCAGATTGCTAAATTCTATCCTTCCTTTCCCAAAGCAGGCACACTCAATATGAGAGTTTGGGATAAAATAGGTGAGACTTTTTATGTAGCTATGATCCAAGATAAAAAATCCACCCCAAAACAATAGCTACAGATAACCTGGTGAAAGTGGCCCTCTCATTCCTGCAACATAACCTAGAAAATAAAGCAGACCAACAGAGGGTTACCATTACAATACACTCTATCTGTGCTGACAAAGTGATTATGAATGAGGCGAATAAAATGGAAAAGAGCCCTGATGTAAGCATAATGAAAAAGCCAGATTGCCATAATATGACTCCCAATGGGTTGCTAGAGAAAAACAAAGCATGTTCTAAAAAATATGGATAATCAAATATATTCACTTTTGCAAGATATTCGTAATGAAATTCGAAATTTTTCCAATTTACCCACAAACTCAGATTTGTTCTCTGCACCCCATTTGGAAAATAATGCTTCTTCTGCTGTGCTTCCTACAGTACTCCCCTCCCTCATACCAAGGACTCATCAGAAATGATCCCCCTCCTCCCCTTCCCCCAAGGAAGCCAATGTATAGTGACATGAGACTATATCCACAGGCATTATGCTTGCCAATCATAAAAGACACAAATCTGGGACACCCAGCTCGTAAATGCAACACACACACACAGCTTTTAACTTTTTACTCTTGAAAGAACTGAGGCATAGCATGTTTGATAATGGAGTCCGGGGTCTGTATACTCTTGGTTACTTAGGTAACACAATTCAAGGCTTCCAAATGGTGCCAGGGATGTAACCCATCTCACTCGCACATGTCTACATCGGCACAATTCCTACATTTTTGAATCACTTTTAAAGACACTCATTTCAGAACAAGTTCAGAATAATCAAGATAGAGAGGATAAAAACTTACAAGCTATTACTCAGGAAGTGTTATCTGGCATAGGCAGGTATGCTGATTTAAAGGTTCAAGCACACGCCCTGCCCCTTCTTTTCACACAGTGCAAAGAAGTACACCGAGCGTGGATTTCTGTCCCAGAAGATGGTACATCCAATGTCATTTACCCAGATATACCAAGGTCCTACAGCAACTTACACTCAGTTTGTTGCTAGATTGCAAGAGGCTACAAATAGATTTCTCATGACAATGCAGCTAAAATACTCCTTTATCAATTAGCATATGAACGCCAATGAGGAGTGTAAATGAGCTTTAGCTTCAGTGCTTCATACTAAAGACTCGTCTACTTACATACAAGCATGCCAAAATACTGGACCTACCACTCACACTTCTGTACTCATGGCACAGGCTATATCCCAACATCTTGACCATAGGGCTGATATGATCAAACGTTTTAATTGTGGCAATCAAGGGCACACTCGCCAACACTACCAGAGCCTACAAAGGCACCACCTCCCTCAGCCATGCGTACTATTACTAAACCAGGCTCAAATTTACTGTATAATCTGTGTCCATAATGTATGAAAGGTTTTCACTGGGCAAAAGACTGTAGGTCTAGATTTCATAAGGATGGCACAACCTTGCTTAAGGGAGACGGAGAATCTGCCCTTTTCTGGGGCCAGGCATAAGCTCAGGGGACAGTATCAGTGTCCTGCTATCCCATGCACAGCTGGACCAGTTGCATCTGGTCCAAACCAAACAAACATCAGTTCCTCTGCGAGGATGAGTACAAGGCATGACATCAAATCCCTCCTGCAAGGAACCACCCAGAGTGCAACATTAGATTTACCAGCAGCTTCCCAAATTCATTTATTGGGGTGTGTGTGGGGGATCAGTTTTAATTCCCACTGGAATCTATGGGCCACTGCCAGAAGGGACCATGGGATTAGTTACTGGAAAATCAAGCTCAATTACTAAAGGACTTACTTTAATTCCTACTATAATAAATAGTGATTGTCATCAAGAAATACCAGTTGCAGTGTGTACCACTGACATATGGGTGATTGAAACTGGTGACCTGATTGCTCAGATTTTACTCTTGCACACAATCAATTAGTCTCCTGCTCTCTACCCCTTGAACAAATCTGATAAACATCCGAACAGGGAAATTCATTTTTCTCAGGGTATTACTGCTTATAGACCTACTTGCACTATTAAATTAAATGGAAAATTCTTCACTGGACTGATGGATACAGGAGCTGATGTCACTATAGTCAATAGCCAATCCTGGCCACCTGCTTGGCAGACTAGACCTGCCTCCACAGCTCTGATAGGCTTAGGCTCCCCTCAATCTGTAACGTGGAGTGCTATGACACTTCCATACATTGGCCCTAATGGGCGGACAGGCATTATAACACCACTTATTACACCCATTCCCATCAATTTATGGGGCAGAGACCTTATGGAAGAGTGGGACACTGTCCTAGTTATTTCTGTCCCTCAGAAGAGCATATCCACCACTAACAAGAGGAAGGCTAAAATAGAATGTCAAGAAAAAGAACTTACAGGGTTGTACACTTCTAGTTGAGTCTTTAATAAAACAAGGTAGATATGGAATTGGATATAGGTCAAATTTATAGTGGGGGTTACTGGTACTTCTCCACCTATTTCTGCACTGCCAATTCAATGGAAAACTACAGAGCCAAAACGGGTGCCTCAATGGCCCCTAACTCAGGAGAAGTTAAAGATCTTATTGACATTAGTAGAAGAGCAGCTACAATTAGGTCACTTTGAGCCATCAGTTAGCCCATGGAATACTCCTGTGTCTGTAATTCCAAAAAGATCAGGCAAGTGGAGATTAATACAAGACTCGAGAGCTGTAAACGCATGCGTGTTGCCAATGCGGGCATTATAACCTGGTCTACCTAGTGTTATTGTAACCCTATGGCACTGGCGTACAGTTGCTATTGATCTCAAAGACTGCTTTTTTTAATATCCAACTCTCTGCTCAGGATTGACCTTTTTTGCATTTTAGGTACCCAGCATTAATTTTCATGAGCCAGCCACATGTTTCCAATGGACTGGACTCCCACAGGAATGGCAAATAGTGTCACACTGCGCCAGTTGTTTGTAGCACAAACTTTGAAAAGATGTAGAACTCAATTCTCTCAAGCTTATACTATACACTATATGGATGAAATCTTACTTGCTATGTCCTCTAAATCTAACTTACTGATGCTATTTGAAGAAGTCGAGAGAGATTTACTTGCTTTTGGCCTTTGACTAGCACCTGACGAAGTACAAATGATTAAGTCCTTACAGTTATTTGAGCTCTACTGTTTCTGAGAGGGTAATTAAGTCACAAAAGATTCAGATAAGGATAGATAATCTACAAACTTTAAATGATTTCCAAAAACTGTTAGGAGATATTAACTGGCTTAGGCCTAAATTAGTCATAGCAACCTGTTAGTTATAAAATTTATATAATATTCTTCAAGGTGATAAAGATTTAAATTCTCCCCGGCAGAAAAGAAATGAAATTAGTTGAAAAATGTCTGCATTCTAGGCCAAGTTTTAGAGTTGATATTACCCAACCTCTTCATCTATTAGTGTTCCAGACACCTCATTCTCCTATAGGAAGGCTAGGACAGTGGATTAATAAGATTCTTTCTCCTATGGAATGGCTATTCTTGCCAAATCAACTAGTAAAAGCTCTCCAGTTATATGTAGAACAAATAGCAAAAACAGTGATTATGGGCAGAAACAGAGCATGTCAGCTTTCTGGACATGATTTGGCTGTCATTGCAGTACCACTAGATGCTCAACAGAGACAGACCTTGCTCCAAACTGCCCTATTCTGGCCGGTAGTATCTGCTCAGTTCCTAGGGACAATAGATAATCACTACCCTAGTGACCCTCTTTTACAATTCTTCCATCACACTTCCGTTATTCTCCCGAAGGTCACTCATTTCCAGCCACTGACAGGGGCTCCCACTTACTTTACAGGTGGTTCCTCTAATGGGAAAGCAGCTACCTGGAGCTGCTCCTTCCACACTCCTTCTCTATGAAGCGGGATTCAGCACAGCACTCAGAAATCAAGGCTATTCTGTATGTTTTAGAATAACTCGCAGATCAACCCCTTAATATACTGACTCCTTATGCAGTATATCTGACTCAAAAGATTGAAGCTGCTTCTATTCGCTCCACCATTGAGCCTACTTTATTACAATTATTTCTGAAACTACAGAAAGCTATACTTAACAGAACTGCTCCATTCTTCATTGATCCCATTCTAATTTCCCAGGTCCATTATCACTGGGAAATTATAAAACAGATGCTCTTGTCAACCTGACAAAGCAAAAACAATCCCATGAGTTTTTTCATCAAAATTCTAGAGCTCTGTGAAAGAATTTAGATATACCAGAACTCAAGTTAGACAGATAGTGATGTCATGTCCTTCCTGCCAGCTCATTCCAAGGCCTGTTCCTCAACAGGGCTGCAATCCTAGAAGTCTTAGAGCCAATCAGTTACGGCAAATGGATATTACCCATATAGCCTCTTTTTTTTTTTTTTTTGGTGGCACCAAGCATTGAACTCACAACCTCACGCCTGCCAGGGCAGTCGCTTAAGCCACTGAGCCAAACTCCCAGCCCTAGTTTTTGGGGCAGGGTCGCACTATGTAGCTCAGGCCAGCCTTGTGCTCGCGTTGTAGCCCAAGCCAGCCTCGAACTCACAACACTCCTCCTACCTCAGCCTCCCGAGTGCTGGGATTAAAGGAGTGTGCAACCACGCCCAGCTTTGTGAGAAGATATCTATAGTGACATGAATATACTTCAGTTTGTTAAAAGAGGCTATATGAAGCCGGGTGTGGTGGCGCACGCCTTTAATCCCAGCACTCGGGAGGCTGAGGTAGGAGGATCGTTGTAAGTTCGAGGCCGGCTTGGGCTACAATGTGAGCGCAAGGCTGGCCTGAGCTACATAGTGTGATCCTGCCTCAAAAAACTAGGGCTGTGAGTTTGGCTCAACAGCTTAAGTGCCTGTCTGGCAGGCGTGAGGCTGTGAGTTCGATCCCCGATACCACAAAAAACAAAACAAAACAAAACAAAAAAAGATATCTTCGGCTCAGTGGCTCAAGCGCCTGTCTGGCAGGTGCGAGGTTGTGAATTCAATCCCCGGTGCCACAATAAAAAAAACAAAAAACAAAAACAAAAAAAAACAAAAGATATCTTCTCAATATGATCCACGCCACCTGTCATTCAGGCGAACAAAGTCAACATGTCATACAGCATTGTGTGTCAGCATTTGCTACATTAGGAGTGCCACAGAAAATAACAACTGATAATGGTCCTGCCTGTATTAGTAGGCATTTTCAGAGTTTTCTTTTTTTTTCTTCCCTTTGGTCAGTACCGGGGATTGAACTCACAAACTTGCACCACTGAGGCAAACTCCCTGCCCTACCTTTTTCTGAGGCAGGGTCACATTATGTAGTTCAGGCCAGCCTTGCTCACCTTGTAGCCCAAGCCGGCCTCAAACTCACAATGCTCCACCTACCTCAGCCTCCCGAGTGCTGGGATTAAAGGCGTGAGCCACCACGCCTGGCCAGAGTTTTCTTGATAACTGGAATATAAAGCATGTCACAGGGATCCCCAAATATCCCCAACATCAGGCTATTGATGAGTGCACTCATCTTAAATTAAAAAAATCAGCTAGCTAAACAAAAGAAAGGAGAAATACAAGGTCAGAACTCTCCTCAAATGTGTTTAAATTTTGCTACATATGTTCTAACACTTCTGAATCCTGTTCCTAATTCTGATCTGCCACCAGCCATGTTACATTGGGCACAAGAATCTACCCACTCTCAGAGATCTTTACTCCCTGTAGCTTGGTGGGACCTCCAAACAGGCATTTGGAATGGTCCAGCATTACTGTTAAATTGGGGCGGAGGACACACTTTTATTCTCATAGGAGATAGAGAAACATTATGGATTCCATCCTGATGCATGCGTCCATGGACTGGCCAGCTCTTCAGAGGATCATCAGCATTGCTCTCAAGCACAGAGAGACCTCAAACCACTGGTGTGCACCTCCTAGCACCTAAGCATCAGGAATTCCCCTCTCACCTGATGGAAGAGGAGTCCCTACCATCCATCGGAACAACACCTTGATCAGAATTCAATTCACCTATGCAAGACATTGAACCCTATACCAAGACCACAAACAATGAACCTGAAGCACATTGTCTACTGCCTTGGGAAGGCCTGCAGCAGACCAATCATCAGCTTTGCTACCTAATTAACAACCAGGGTTTAGTTCAATCACCTGAAAACCTTTTTCTTCAATGCATGCTCTCCTAACTGCTGCAGGGTTCGCCCCCTAGACAGTTAAAATTGTCTTTAACAGTCTGTCCCATTAGCAGGAACAGTTACATGTGGCTATAAAAACAGCAGTTTTTGCCATCAGCTATGACTACCCTATAAATATGGCTATCAAAACAACAGTGAGTAAGCTGTATAGCTGGAAATCTCAATCAGATAAACCATCTTCTTAGAGTCCACATTAAAAGGTTTTGTTTCTTCTGATTCTTATTACAAAATATTTTGGTTAACTGACCGACAAAATGTCCTGACTAGTCTATTTATACTTACAAATATGAAAACTATAAAAGTCATTAGAATTCAAATAGGCCAAATATATTTGAGTGCACTCTGACTTCATAAACTGTGGTGTGTGTCTTTATCTGTCTATTCTGAAAACAGCTGTTATAATTGAGCTTAAAAATAATTTTTTTTTTTTTTTTTTTTGCAATTTTGAATGTTTTGAGTGACGCTTCAGGCTTGGGGGAAATATTAGACAGGATTTCAATTGATGAATAAGGAAGCAGCTGCCTGGAGAAATTTCTCCAGTCCTCATTCATTAATAGAGAACCCCACAGTCTTATGGGAGATATCCCAATAAATTTTCTTTAAAATATATTATTGTGATATGCTCACATTGGTCATTGTCAAAAGGTTAAATTTTCTAGACAATAAGGTTCTTATTTAAAGGTGCTCTGGTACAAAGGTTTTCAATGACAATTAATTGTTACTAACCTCATGATGTATTAAATGTACAGGTTTCCAGATGTACAGGTCTTCCAAATTGTAAAACAGGGATTGTTTATGGTAATAGACTTTTGTTTCATATTCAGACCTCTGCCAATACCAAAAACTTATGAGATCCACATTCCACTAAAAGTAAGTTAGATAAAAGCTTCTTATGTATTTAGATAGGGATGATTGACTAAATGGGGTATTTTATGTCAAAACAAATTCAGGTTGTTACAAAAATATCATAATTGTCATGATACAATAATATATATGGTTTTGATTTCTAATTTTCTGTGTAAAATATGTAACTGCTAACATTCTACAGGGATTTAAATGCTAGGACAACCATGGCTGATGAAAAATAATGGTTCTATTTTATGTTCTAAGATGCCTGACATTCAGGTAAGTAGTAATGTTTAGCTTACTGCCTTATCACACTGTAATATTATCAATCTTTTCTTCTAGATGTCCAACAACCGAGATTTGGAGCCCAGAAACTAGAAAGATAGACAGGCTAAGAGGAAAGCCAGTATTTTGGCCCTAGTTCACTGAGGTCAATGAGGACCTAGGACATAAAAGAACCTCTGCTGCAACATCGTACATCTGGTGAGTCTTCTCTTCTTTTGATTAAGGAGATTATGGGACCACAGAGGAAAGTGTTGAAGAAGTATAGTGTGCCTAAGGAGAGTCACCAGGGGAGAAAAGTCTCACAAGCTTTCAAAGGAAGCAATTTGGTCAAGCAATGCCGTGACTTATCCAAACAGTTGACGCTGACTGGTGCTCTAAGAGATGCTGTGCATGGTTCCCAGGTAAATTCTGAGGAGACTTAATTTTATTAACACAGGTCTCATTTTAGCTTGGTCTTAAACACCCAGAAAAGTATATACAAAAGATATATATCTGACTTGGTTGATCCTGTGTCCCATCAAGGACTCATAATTTGGACGGGGCTGAGTCTGGCGCTTGTGTTTGGTCAGTTGTCTAGTGCTGGGATTGGTGGTGTGAGTGCTGCACCTGCCTAGGGATGGAGCCGACATGCAGGGTAAGGACAAGAGGAAGGTGTGCTCACTGTCTTGCGCTTGCTCTCTTGCTTGCAGGTTCACCTTGCTGTTTGGCAGCCCCCATGAATGGCGGCCCTACCATGCCATGCTGCCTTGGAACCAACTAAGTATAGACTGAAACCCCCCCCCCCCGTGAAACTGTAAGAAATAAACCTTTCCTTCCCTAATTTTGGGTGTTAGGTATTCTGTCTCGGCAACTAGTGAAAAGTAACTAAGATTATATCCTATGTGCTGTTTCAACTGCTTCAATTATAAAAACAAAAAGGGGGAAATGTTGGGGAACACAAATTCACAATGCCTAAATTTGCATATTTCCCTATGAGATAAAAGGGAGGATTGGGATTATTGGTGCCACCCATCTGAGATTTCCCATTGACTCGTCTAAGCTTAAGATCATCTATGCCTTCTTGATTCATCTCAGGATTATACTCCAGGACAAGATACTTCTAAGCATAAGATTATCTACGCCCTCTTGAGTCTTGAGTCTTCTGATGAGTTGTAATTCTTTACTAGCCTCACCTATCACTGTATACACTGAATAAATAGTGGCTGCTTCAGGAGTGGGAGAGGTTGACTAAGAAGCACTGACTTCGCAGCCATTGATGCAATACTATACTTGTCTCTGTTTTCTATTTTTCTCACCATACTCTTTAAGATAGACAATTGGGACTCTATGCCAGGCTCCCAATAGATGTCTACATTTGGATGTCCAATAGACACTTCAAACTTGAAGCAGAAATAACTAGAGCCAAAACACAACACAACACAACACAACACAACACAACAAAACAACCTTTATAAACTCTCAGCTGCAACTTAAAAACATATCAAGGTTGGGGCATAGCTCAGTAGTGGGGTGCTGTCTAGCATACAGAAGGTGTTGGGTTTGAAACCAGAATTTAACCACCTCATAGCACATCCACCTCTACCACCTTAGCTGAAGCTTCACTGTTCCCTACAGTTAGTGCAACAGGCTCAAGACAAGTGTCCCAGCCTCCTTCTTTGCTCCCACCACAGCCAGAGTGCTATGCTTACAACCTAACTGAGTTCCTGGCACTCCTCCATTCAAATGCTTCAACAGCTTCCCACTGACCTGAGCAGAGCCCAAGTCATTATGTGGGTGAGGTGTGTGAGCGCTGACCTCATCTTTGACCTTGTCCTCTGCTATCCCTGCACCTAGGTCCACGTCCTGTGCTAACTCTGAGCACTGCAGGTACACTCCAATGCCACAGTCCAAGACTGTCATACTTAACCACTCTCTAGGATGGAGTGTTGCTTTCCCAGATAGCCTTGGGGCCAGCACTTCATCTTTCCTAGCTTTACTCCAATGTCATTTCCTCCCTGAGGCCCTTTTTTACAGTTCCAGCCTCAACTTTTCCCATACAGTATTTTGCCTTTTTCTTTCACCAGAGGACTTAACACCTGAATACATCCATCTACATTCACGTGCTCAAGTGTGTAGGCACACAAACACACTTACACATACATGCACACAACTACTAACTTTGCCTCCCTGGCTAGAATGCATGCTCTCAGAGGGTGGAGAGATGCACTTGTTTTATACAAGGCTGTGCCATCAATACAAGAACAATGTCTGGGGCAGAGGTTAGATTACTCAGCTTTCTGGCACATAGAGGTAAGGAGCACTTTCTAAACAAAAGAACTTGACAAACAGCAAAACAGAAGACATTTCATGTCCCCTCTGGCTATAGGAGGCATCTTTCAAAGAAGTGCCAGGGCTACATAAACCTGTGGAAGGATATATTCACAGTGTAAGAAATACAAATAACCAAACCACACCTCTTACTGAACCAGTGAGTAGGAAATGGAGGCCCTCACAAAGAAATGGCAGGTAGCACTGGGTAACTGGAGCACAAAACAACTGGATTTCCATTGTCGTTATTTCATAAATTTCAACATTGTGCTACTTTTGTGTTTGGGAAATACAAACTCCAACAATAAATTTAATCCAAAATTAATTTACAAAACAACAAAAAATAAAGTCTCTAAAGTTACCTGACTTTCACAAACTGAAGCTTTTTTAGTTGAAGGGAGGCGAAAAGGCGTGATGAATAGCTTTAGGATTTGACTAATCACATAAAAGTTTATCAAGAGAGTATTTTAAAACCATGAATCTTACTTTACAGTGTAAGAAAACAACGAAGTCTGACAAGGAACAAACTACAAATCTTAACGTTACACTTTACCCCCAATTTTAGCATGCTAGAAAAATCTAACTTGGGCATGTTGGCAAAAACCTGTAGTCCCAGCACTCAGGAGGCTTAGGCAGGAGGATCACCATGAATTTGAGTCCAGTCTGGGCTACATGGCTAGACCCTGCCTCAAAGAAAGAGAAGAAAAAAGAAAAGAAACGAAAAGAAGAAAAGAGAAGAGAAGAGAAGAGATCTAATTGCCATTAAGGACACTTGTTTTGCCATGAGAACACTGGGTTTCATAGTGGCATCTTCATACATGCCTGGAACATACTTTGATCATAGCACCTTCCTTCATAGTTCCTAACCCTTTGACCCCCTGCCTCTCATCCTCTTCTCTAATAGTCTCCCTTGTAGCTTCACATCCTATTTTTTTCTAGATCCCCAAAGTGCAACAGTACTTAGCTATGACAATCCTTGACCCCTTTTTCAAGGCAATATTCTTCCTACCACAGCCTCTCACATGCAGGGATTACAGGTGTGTACCACCATGCCTGGCTGTTATATTTCTATATTAAAGAATATGCATGGAGAAATATTACTCTCATGATTTTCATTAGAAATTAAGATTAATGATGAAAGGGCAAAGAAAATGGTTTCAATATTCAAAAGAAGTACCTTCCATTTACTAAAAACAAATGAAGTGCACTATTTAAAACGGGGCACCAAGGAGTAATATGTCCTGGTTTGTGGTCACACAAAAAATGGTGAACTCTATAGAGTGCAAAGTGAGGAAGCAGGAGAAATTATTGTCAAGGGAGAGTAGTCTGTGAATGAACTTACCAGAAACTGGCCTCATGATGTCCATTGGCTCCACTTCCTCTTTCACTTTGATCTCAGGTATAGGGGGCCCTATGACAGAAGAGAGGCTGCCACCCACAGTGGCTGTCGGTGGTGGTGCAGTTGCAATAGTAGTGATGGGTGGGGTGAGGGCTACTGCTCCAGGAATGGTTGAGAGCGCGACAGCTGGCTGTGATGGGGGACTGGCGGCGGCAATCATGGTTGGAATGGTTGGAGGAGGCTGCTGGGCAGTGGGAGGGACCGCGATGGTAGGCTGATCGTTATTTTGATTGGATACGGTCTCCATGGACACAGAGACTGGAGTGGCCATAGACACGTGGATTTCAGATTTAGGTTTGGCACTGAAACATAAAAACAACACACATTAAGCAAACAAGAGAAAACCACCTTAGGCTGCAACATCTTGAAGGATGGGTATTTGCCCCACTCTTTGTACATAGCAGATAGCACAACTGACACCATACCCTTTGATTTGAAACCTGAAGGTAATTTTTTTTTTTTTCTTTTTTGGTACTGGGGATTGAACTCATGACCTTGCATTTACCAAGCAAGCACTTGAACCACTGAGCTAAATCCCCAGGCCCCTGAAGGTAATTTTTAAAGTGAATTCAGGTACATACTTATTCATGGTGCTAGCTATCAAACCCAGGGCTTCGAGCTTAATAAGGATGGGCTCTACCTGAGCTACACATCTAGCCTGGAAGCCATGTTTCTAAATGATCCTATGAAATCCCACCCTATCATGTTTTTCAGTAATTCAATTAACCTAGGAAACAACATTTACATCATTATACATAAACTACCAATTTTCATGAATGCATTATTTCCTCCAAAACTCTTTACTAAATATGTTGTCTTTGTAGTTTTTTTCTTTTAAACTACAGTTGTATTCATATACAGTTTCTTATGAATCTATTTCTTACAGAGACTAAAAAAACAATACAAAGAATCAATGAATCAAAGAGTTGGTTCTTTAAAACATTAAATAAAATTGACAAATCCTTAGCCAACCTTATAAAAAAAAAGGAAAGAAAAGACTCAAATCCACACAATTGGGAATGAAAAGGATGAAATCACAACAGACCCTGCAGAAAACCACAAAATCATCTATACCTACACTTTGAAAACTTGTATTCTAATAAAATGGAAGAAATAAAATAAAATTGTAATAAAATACAGAAGAAATAGACAGATTCCTAGACACAAATGAATTATCAAAGCTGAATCAAGAAGATGTTAAAATCCTAAATAACCCAATATCAATCAATGAAATTGAAGATGTAATTAAAAACCTATCAACAAAGAAAAGCCCAGGCCCTGATGGAATCACTGCTGAATTCTACAAGAAATTTAATGAAGACCTAACACCACTACTTCCCAAACTCTTTAATGAAATTGACAGGGAAGCAATACTCCCAAATTTATTCCCAGAAGCAAGCATTACTCTGATTCCAAAACCAGAGAAGGACCCAACTAAGAAAGAGAATTATAGGCCAATCTCCCTAATGAACATTGATGCAAAAATTCTCAATAAGACAATGGCAAAAAGACCGCAGCAAATCATCAAGAAGATTGTACACCATGTGCAACTGGGATTCATCCCAAGGATGCAGGGATGGCTTAACACACGTAAACCCATAAAAATAATACACCATATTAACAGAGCCAAGGACAAAATTAATAAAACATCCTAGGTAAGGCTTGCAGGTGAGTCAATACTGTTAAATCAATGTCTATTTTTTCATGCTGAAGATATACTAAGGTTATGCAATATATATAATTACCAGGGAAAGTTGGGTAAAGGGGCCATGATTTTTCCTATTTCTTTTAAGTCTTAAATTATTTCAAAATAAATATTTTAACAATCGGTTGGGGAGTGGTAAGGACTCTTTTGGAATTAAAACAAAATAATTCCTCCATCACAGTAACAGTAAAAAAGCAAAACTCAAAAACGAAACCAAACTTTTTCAGAACCCTGGAAATTAACCAAAGATTTTCAGTGATCCAGCCAAATTATTCAAGCAAATTGTCTGAATCTAGCTAACAAGAGCAAACTTTAGAGTATTTTATCCATTTGTTTATTTTTGTCTTTTTGAGGAGGCAGGGTCTCACTATGCAGTGCAGGCTGGCTTCCCAAGTACTGGGACTACGGGCCTGACCATCACGCCCAGCTACTTTGCAGTGTTTTCACTGCCGTTCCCTTCCACTCCCTCCAGCTCTGCAGCAGGCCGCTTACATAGCAACAGCCGACATTCACAGTGAAAACTAGAAGTCTAGTGGCTACAGAAGGGGTTGGCGCTCTTTCAAACCTTCTGCCTCAGAACACTGTCACTACAGCTCTGGTTAAACCAGGAAGACTCTGCATGTAAACCTGTGCTTGACCAGACTCTGAATATACTCAGTGCAAATGCCTTCTTCCTAAGGGGCATTTGTTTAAAAAAAGCATTAGGCAACAATCCATTTTGTATCACACGACTAAGACAGTGGTGGCAACTAGGTCAAACAACAGCTTGCCCAAAAACCTTGAAGGGACTTCAAAACACTGATACATTTCTGGCAGTCTAGGAAGAACCATGACAATATGTCCAGGAAGGATGGAGAAGACCTTAAATTGTCCTCTTTTGGCTAATCTTAGGCTTGGAACTGCAGTAAGTTGAAGGCAAAGTTGTTTTCATTTTGGTTTTAGAGACAAGCTCCTGCTATATTGCCTGGACCAATCTCTCAAAGAGCTCAAGTAATCTTCCTGCCTCAGCTTCTCCAGTAGCTAGGACTACAGGAATGTGACACATGGCCGGCTAAGGCAGAATGTAGAGAATGGGCTTGCATTTGTTTATTTTTTTACTTATTTTTTTGAGACAGGGTTTCACTATGCAGTTCAAGCTTGCCTCGAACTCATAGCGATCCTCCTGCCTCTGCCTCCCAAGTGCTGGGATTACAGGTGTGTGCCACCATGCTTGGACAGAAATTTTGGCGGGGGGGGGGGTACTGAGAATTGAACTCAGGACCTCAGGCTTGCCAGGCAGGAACTGTACCACTGAGCTACATCCATGGCCCCCAAGAGAATGGGCTTTAAGAAAAGGCATTAAAGAAACTACTACAACTGCAATAGATAGCAGTAAGAAGAAATTCTGGAAATAGGTAGGAATTTGATTTTCAGAGCTGTTACATATACTATTTAAAATGTAAAGTTTTCAACAAAAAATTATGAGATGTTTAAAGAAACAAAGTATGGCCCATACATGGGAAAAAGCAACCAAACGGTCACAGATGTTAGACAAAAAATTTAAATCATCTATTTAAAATATGTTTGCTGGACATGGTGGTGCACGCTATAATCCTGGTACTTTAAGAGGCTGAAACAGGAGTACTGCCACAAGTTTGAGGCCACCCTGGGCTATTCAGTGAGTTCAAGGTCAGTGTGAACTACACAGCAAACAAACAAACAAACAAACAAAAAAGTTCCTAAAACAACAGTGGCCCCAGATTCATGTTTTGAAATTTTATTTTTTTCTCTTTAAAATAAAATGGACTCAAAAAATAAATAAATAAATAAAAATCACACAAATAGGGAAACAAAACAAAACAACCAGGGGAAAGAAAAAAAGGAAAGTGTAAAACGGTGTGTTAGCAAATTGAGTGTATCAACAAGAGACAGAAATTATAAAAAGGATCGAACAGAAATTCTGGAGTTGAAAAGTGAAGCCTAAATGCAGAAAGGAAAAGTCATTTGAACATCTGAGCAGCTACAAGAAAGTAAGCCTGAAGATGGGTCAACTGAGGTTATCCGGTGTGGGAAACAAAAACGAAATTGTGAGGAAGAATAAACAGACTCTCTGGGAATCGTACATTTACGCTCTAAAAGTTGAAGACAGTGGAAAGACTATTTGAAAAATAATAATGTCCTAAACCCTACCCCCACCCTACTTTCTTTTTTGTGGTGCCTGAGGTCAAATCCAGGGCCTCTAAATCAAGTGTCCAGCTCCCTAAATCTGATGAAAAATACTAATCCAAATGTTTAAAAAGCTCCATGCGGGATAGACGGAAAGAAACCCACACCTGGTCATGTCATAATTAAACTGCCAAATGCAGCACACAGTACTTTAAAATCTTTCTTTAGGGCCGGGGATTAGCTCAGCGGCACAAGCACCTGCTTGGCAAGCACAAGGCCATGAATTTGATCTCCCATACCCCCCCACAAAAAACCTTAAAATCTTTCTTTTTTTGAGGGGGCGGGTACTGGGGATTGAACCCAGAGCCTTCATGTTGAGCTCCTTCCTCACCTCTGGGGTTGGGGTGGTTGCTGGTAGTCTTTGGGTTCTTTGCCATCACCCAAATCTCTACTTTCATGGTTACACAGTGTTCTCCCTCTATTCATGTTTGTGTCCTAATTGTACATGTTAAAAGAATACTGGTGAACTGGAATAGGGGCCCATGCTATTCAGTATCACCTCACCTTAACTAATTATAACGGCAATAACCTGATTTCCAACTAATGTCAGATTCTGAATTACTGGGGATTAGGACTTCAATAAAGGAACTGGGAGGGTGGTACAGCTTAAACTGTAACAAGGCCATGGGTTTCATGTTTGTTTCTTTTTATTCTGCACCCCCCCCATTTCTATCCTTATGCCCTATGCTGCTTGCTGTAGTTTAACTTTGTCTTCATTCTGTGGCACTGTCTAGTCAATGTGTTTTCTCTTTCTGTTTTGCAATTTACTCTGGCACTGTCTAGTCATTGTGTGTTCTCCCTCTGTTTTGCCATTTACACTGGAAGTCTTTGCATTTTGTCTTTGTTTTCCTTCATAGATACGTGGTTATTTTTTTAAGTTTAAATTCACGATAGAATGCCTTATTATAAATGTCATCTATTCTCTGTGAGTGCTTTAGTGAACTTATGACACTTGGTTGCACTTTTCCAACATTTTAATGTTAGTCATCATCATACAAAACTTTTTATTATTACTTGTCAATGAATACATTGGGTTAGACCTAAAAATAGTCATTTATCTGAGACTGCTTTTACCTGGGTATGGGATGGGATCCTGCTCCTCTAATTAGTTATTTTTGCATAATCCAAACAGACTACTGCATGAATGACTACTGACGTAAGGCTGTTCCGAGTGCCCGTGTGGGGTCCGATCTCCACAACTTCTCAGAACCACATGACATTCCTGAGTCTACACACAGCCCCTCCTTGCCTGCTGTTTGTTACAGGGATACACCTGTATACCTCATGGCATGCTTTTCACCTTTAGGAACTAGGTTATGTTATCTAATGCTTTAAAAACAAGTCTACATTACTGTGCTTTTAAAAATGTATCTTGAACAATGTAAAATGCATTTAACTTAAAAATGTATGATCTAGAACTTCAGGGATTGTCCTGTGGCAGAGTACTTGGATGCGTAAGGCTGTGGACTCAGTATCTAGCACCACCAAAAATCCCAAAATGAGGAAAAAAGTAGCATCAAGTGTTGGTAAGAATGTGGGGAAAACTGGGAGACATATTCCACGATGATGCAAATAGGTTCATAATTGAAACTGCACATTTGCATGACCCAGCAATGCTATTTCTAGAAATACAACTCAGAGAAATGTCTGCATGGGAGCTCAGTGATATAGGAACAAAGAGCTTCATTACAGTATTATTATCGTGATGAAAGGGAATAACCCAAGCACAAAGACTAGTTATGGCACCAACATACCTCACAATAACTCTTAGTATAGAAATAGTCTCTTCTGCTTTTTCATTTTCCTGACTTCTGGAGATGGTAGGTCCTAGGGTATAGACCATGCACCACTTCTGTTCTCTATTTGTACTGTCTTCCACTCTCGTATCTCTAAAGAACACACATGTGCTTACGACTCTCATATCTATCACTGGCATGGGCTGCTGACTGCAATTCTACAACTGTATTACTTCAGAATTTTATATTCAACTGTATATGTGACATTTTCATCATTGTGTCTCACCACTTGGATACTGCAAAGGTAAAAGGGTTAACACCAAGCTCCTGATTTTTCCCTACTTTTTAGAACAGATAGTATTCTTCTCTAGTTGGCTGGGAAAAACTTGAACTGTCTTTGACTCCTCCCTTTCTCTCCACTTCATCAGAAAACAGCTAGCTGTACCTTCAAAACATATCCAGAATCCACACTAGGTATGGCAGCACATAGCTGTAATCCCCCAAGTTGGGAGGCTGAGGCAAGATTGTAAATTCAAATCTCGCCTGGGCAATTTAGCAAGATCCTGTCTAAAATAAAAGACTGGGCAAGTAGATGAGAGAGGCCTTGTGTTCATTCCCAGTACTGCAACAAACAAACACCCACCCACCCAAATATATCCAAAACCCAAATACTTAAGAATTTTATTATCTGTAAGCCAGGCGTGGTGGTGCATGCCTGTAATGCCAGCGTTTAGGAGGCTGAGGATCACTGTGAGTTCAAAGCTGGCTTGTACTACACAGTGAGTTGAAGGCCAGTCTGAACTATGTAGCGAGACCCTGTCTCAAAAACACACACACAAATAAAAACAAAACAAAAAAACAAAAAAACCCAAAACAACAGCAGCAACAAAAAACCAAAAAAAAATCTTATTTCCACGTTGCTTTAAGCCACTAAGCTATGGTTCTATCATCTGTCACTTGGCCTCTTCCTGCTGCCACCCATGCCCTCTAACTTACTCAAATAACCACAGTGATCCTTTAAAAAGTATGTTAAGGCATGCCATTCTTATGCTTTAACTATCTAATGGTGCTCTGTCTTACTCAGAATAAAATCCAAACCTTTGGGATACCCCAAAAGCTTCCATGTCACTTAGCTATAAAACAACTTCTACCATTCTTCCTTGCTCTAGGCTGGTTTCCCTTGTTGTTTCTGTATATTCCTGGTACACAGGAGTTGACACTTTGCATAATGCCAACCTATATGAATTTCATAATATATATACTTAGCTGTAGTATACCAGTTCAACAACATTGATCAAATATCAGCAGTCCCTATATGACATGTGAAAAAAAAAATATGGTCAACGTTTAAATAAAAAAAGATGCACTGTCTTGAAATCCAACCCCACCCCGGCTTTCAACCCTTATTCCATGACACATGCCACTTTCTGAAGCAGCTCCGGAAGTCCTTGTTTGTGAATGTCTTTGAAAGGTATAACTAAAAGCAGGGTGAACATTGCTGCTGAGAGCCATCCAATGGAAAGGCAGCGTGGTAAAATCACTACAGTGTCCTCATTTGTCTTTTTCACCAGCACTGTGGCACTTCTGGCTCAGCCCAAGTCAAAATGACCATAAAAGGGAAATGCCATGAAGACACTCATGGAAAGAACTTCTAGAACTGCTTCAGAAAGTGGCAAGAAAGGTGGAATACATGTGTTCAAATGGAGGAGCATTTTGAGGGGAATTAACGGCAATGTGTCTTTTATGGAAATACGTATTTAAAAAATGTAAACCTTCACTGTATTTTGCGATTGCACCCCACATAACTGCATGAAGTATGAACTTTGTGGTAAGTTCTAACTCGCTATATAACTAACAGACAGGCATCATGCTCAGTGACTAATCTTATTACTTCTTCAAATTGAAAGGTTTTTGCCCCAGTATAGATTACCGCACATTATGGCAATGGTCTAATGTGGTGGAAGGCCAAAGTGACTACCACTTCCTCCTCCTCCCCCTTCAGCCCTGATTACAACTTCCTCTTTCCTTTCCAGTGCGTGTGAGGAGAATTCCAATCAGTGCTTCACCCGCCCGTCATCAATGCACACCCAAGCACCGCTTCGGGTGAGAGGTCATAAAACCTCCCGCCATGTTTGTCTCTGGCAGAGAATGCCCAACCCTACGAGTTGTGGGCTCCTCTCCACATCCTCAATAAAGGCCACTTTTTCACTCCTTTTGCTTCTCTATTGTGCTAGAAAACCCTAACACAAATGTCTCATAGAGAATGGATACAACACGCCTGAATAATAGCTCACAAAGGCAGAAAAGTGTGTAGCAGTACTGTTCTGGTTTCTCAGTGATAAATCCATGTAGAATTTCATAAAAAATGAAAGACTAAAATAGCACTGGGCAAAAATGATGAAAAATGCACCCCCAAAGCCCCCAAAATGGTAATGCTGGAAGTGAAGCTGGGTGTGAATAGAACCAAGAAGATGAGACCTAGGCTGGTACACAGAATGGTGTGGACCATACTGAAACACTTCTATGACTATAAAAAAGAATATAAAGTAGTTTTAGTAATGCCTTTCAGATTAAATTGCACTAGAAACAGAAACTAAGTTAAGGCAAAATAGGAATATTTAATTAATTTATTTATTTTTTGGCTTTTTTGGAGACGGTCTCGTTGTGTAGTTCAGACTGGCCTTGAACTCACTATGCAGCCCAGGATGGCCTTGAACTCATGGTGCTCCTCCTGCATCAGCCTCCTGAGTGCTAGGATTACAGGTGTGTGTCACCACACCTAGCAGGAATACTTTAAACAGAGTAATTTTAAAAAAAAATCACCATCCTTCAAGGTCAAAATGTTGAAGTTAGAAAATAGTTACAAGGAAAAAAATAGTTACAAGGAAAGAGATACTTTTTTTTTACTGTGAGTAAAGGCTGACTTCATCAATTTGGTATGAGACAACTGGTCTTAAATTAACTGCCAAAGTTGCCAGCACAGACAAAGATGCTTCAGTGAATTCTGCACCGAGTCCAAGCAGCTGAAAAGACAAGTAAAAGATGAAGTCCCTGGAGAAGTTAGCAAAGTTGCTCTCAGTAAAGGAACTTTGTGGAGATACTGTACAATATTACAAATGCAACAGGCAAAAGGTCAGAAATGGATCCGAGTTTAGAAATGTGTGTGACAGGTGACTGCCAAGGCTTAGAAGGTTCAACATTCTTGCTCTGAATTATTACACATTGAGAGGAAGGCAAGACCTGTCTTAACCACTCCTGTTTCTAACATTTTAAATTACACTGTAGTAAATAAATACTGGCTTCGCTATTTTAAAATTACAACCGACAGTAAGACAGTTCTAGTATTTTTACAGAAGTTTTCAGAGGACACAATCATTGTATTCGTTCCCACTGACAGACCACTGCGCAGTTCAGCTTGCATGGTCATTTTTATGTTCATGCACTAACGTGCAAAGCAACAACTTGTACGCACCGCTCTACATCAAAATCTTGGTCCCTGCTCTTTTCTCTGCCTGGCACATCCTGACTTCTGGGAACATGTGGCATATCCCTTCATGCACTTTAAATCTCCCTTTGCCTTTTATTACCTTTACATTATTTCTTTTCCTCATACCTTCCTTGCTTCTCTCCACTCTGCAGAAAATAAGATTAGAGAGAATGGAGACTTTGTGCCATTCTAGTCACTGCAGTATTTCCCCAGATTTTTTCTAAAATGATGAGTATCTGCCCTGGCACAAACATGACATTCATAATCTTTCTCCCTAAACAAAGTTTTATGAAAAAAAAATGGATTTATTAAGTAAAAAATAGGATGTTATCCTAATTAGCAAGGTTTCTTTCTAAAGAATCTATCAAATTACTGATGTTGTGGTATACCCCTGTAATCTGAGGTGGGAGGACTGCTTGAGCCTAGGCATTCAAAACCAGCCTAGGGGAACACTGTGAAACCCACTGAAAAGCTAAAAACAAACAAACAAACCCAAACCCAAACCCAAACCCAAACAACACATGTATGTACAGAAAAAGATATGCAAAGATGCTCATTAAAATGTCACCAATTGGACTGAGAATTTAGCTCAGCAGCATAAGCGCCTGACTGGCAAGCACAAGGTTGTGAGTTTGATCCCCGGTACAAAATAAATAAATAAATAAATAAAAAGTCACCAATCAGTATCATTCTGAGGGGTGGGATGACAATGTGGGAGGATGACTTTGATTCTGAATATATATATAACCTCTGTGACAGCTAACTGTTAAGTCAATCTGAGTAAGTAACACCCAGTTGATGGCCTTAGCACAGCTCTGCTGTGGCTGAAGGGATTCACTGAGTAAGGAAGACCCACTCTGGGTGTGAGTGGCACCAATCAACAGACTTGCCATCTGAATGGAATAAAAAAAGGGAGACAAAGAAAGTTCTGTTTCTTCAGAGGAGCTCCGGTCTTCCCCTTCACTTTGGAGTCATCTCCTGGCACAGACCCCTCACCTTCCTGACATGGACTCGCATGGGACACTGCAGTGGCTCCAGGCCTTTGCCTCCTGACTGGGTCCTCTGGCTCTCGAGCATGCAGGCAGCCCTTTTGCATTCTTCCACACGACTCTGCAGGTGCTCACTGTAAGCCTAGCTTGTAAATTCATACACACACACATACACACACACACAAATATCCTCATTTTTGAATATGTTTCTCTAGTGAGCACTGACTGATAATACCTCTTATTTGTAAAAATCATATTAATTTTATATATTTTCTTGGTGCTGAGAATTGAATCCAGGATTTCACACACAACAGACAAGTGTTTTACCACTGAGCTACATTCCCAGACCCGAAATTTCTTTTACTGTTTTGGAAACAGGGTCTGATGATGTGGCCAGACTGGTCTCAAAGTCCTGAGCTCAAGTGATCCCACCTCAGCCTCAGTAATAAATGGGAAATAGAGGCATATACTACCATACCCGCCTTTTCATACTTTAAGTATTTTTATATTGTCTATTTTTCTAAAATAACATTACTTTTGAAATTAGATTATGAATAAAGAAAAATCATGCATTAACTATTGTTATGATACATTTTTGACAGCAGTAACAACTGGGTGTGCAGCATCTAAGCGCATCACCTTGCTTAAAAACACAAGAATTCTATGAGGCAGATATTGTTAAACACTTTTAATCTCAGCACTTGGAAGGCTGAGGAAACAGGACTGCCAGGAATTTGAAGCCAGTCTGAACTTCGCAGCGAGATCCTATTTCAAAAAAACAATTAAGAAAGAAAACAAAAACTAAATATGCTTACTTTATAAATGATGCAAAAGGGAACCAGAGGAATTGAAAAATAAAAAAGATGCACACAGGAAAGTTATGTGAAGTTGGGCACATTTACTAGACTTCCCTCCAAAATGATGTGTACCTGAAAGTAAGAGTGGTAAAAACACTTAGGTGCTCACCCTGCAGGCCTCGGTGACCCTGATGTACTCCTCATAGAGCTCTCCACTCGAGGACTTGCCACTTCAGGAGGCTGGGGAGGAATAAGGGTTTTTCGAACTGCCATTCTGAAAGAGACGAGAGACAAACTCGGATAAGGGTATCAGACACACATTTGCCAGGCAAACCTATGGCAAAATAAAAGCAATATATTGATGAAGTATCCTGTAAATGGATTTTTATTTTATCGAATAACACAGGGACATTATTTAAAGAGTCACATAATCCTAAAAGGCTATTAGCGACATGTAGCAAGTTCAGGTTCCTTTGCCTTTCCTACTGTCCTTCGGTCACCTTCCTTCAGGGAGCAACCATTGTGAGTCTTTTAGCTGCTGTTTCCATTATGCCAAACCTCCTTTCTACCTAAAGGAGTTAAAATTGAAACCTGTATCAACTGCTCACAATCCTTATTATGTCTATGTGTTGCCACAGACCTAAGCAAGTTCCCAGAATTAGCAATCAGCTGTGTCATGCAGCCACTGAAGGCTCTGAGACTTCACCATTGGCTTTGGCAATGCAGATGTCACCAGTGCTCTTAGTATGTTCAGTTCTAGTAGAAAGCGGGGAACAAATGCCAGATGAGAAAGGGATTGAGGAAACAGCGACACTAGAATACATCACTTTCCACTGCCTACATTCGGCTGCTAACACTTCAGAAACGATAACCATCAGAGATCCTATGTCCCCTGATAAAAGACTAAATCATCCAACTAAGAAGCAGTTCACCCACAGAAGCAAAACAGAAATGTACTTAACATACTGTTTAGATACAAGTAACTACTTACAAAGAATGCTAAAGATAGGAGAACAAATGAAACCACACTAGAAATGAATTCCTTGTAAGGTTACATATGAATGTGACCTTACTTGAAAATAAGGTTTTTGTAAGCACAATTAAGTGAAGGATCTCGAGATAAGATCAATCTGGAATTAGAGTATTTCTTCAATCTAAGGAATGGTAGGAAGGTCAGGGGAATGAATGTAGGGTCAGAGCTGCTGCAGTGCAATGTTGCTAGCTGACGAATGCTAGCTGACGTATGCGAAGGATTGCTGACAGACACCAGCAGCTACAAAAAAAAGGTGTGGACAGACATTCCCTGAGTCATTAGGAGAAGGCAACCTTGCAACACCTGGATTTCAAGTTTCTAGCTACCAGGACCGTAATACAGCCGATGTAGTGGCACACACCTACAATCTCAGCATTCGGGAGGCTGGGGCAGGAGGATAGCTCAGGGGACCAGCCTGGGTTATGGAGTGAGTTCAAGGCCAAATCTCAACTACATAGCAAGATTCCGTCTCAAAAAAAGGAACTGTAATATAATAAATTTCTGTTGCCTTAAGTCGAAAAAATTACGGCAACTTGTTATGGCAGCACTAGGCAATTTATACAATGGTGAAGGCTACTGACAAAATCCAGAGATAGGGATAAGAAAATCAAGCGTCTACAATAAATTGCAAAGGGGAAAAAGAAAAAAAAAAAAAAAAAAGATGGAGGCTGGGTGTGGTGGTACATACTGGAATCCCAGCACTCAGGAGGATAGGGCAGGAGGATCACCTCCAGTTTAAAGTCCAGCCTGAACTACACAGCGAGACCGGGTCTCAAGAAGAAAAACAAACAAGGTAAAACAAAACAAAACAAAACAATCTATATACTAAAATAGTCTTTGATCACACTGGATGCATATCATGAGCGTACGAATTGATCCAGGGCTCTGGTGTAGCAGATCATCCACCAAGCAAGTTCTGCACACCCAGTGTCACCAAAAAAGGAAGCCAAAACCCAAAAATACCACCCCAAAACTCCACGCAACCAACCAAACAAAAAACTGAGATTCAATTAAATAATACTGAACACTTGCAACCACTGGAAACTTGAATACTGACTGGATATTTGATGTTTTTCTTGTCGTTATGATAAAAGAATCAAACCTAGAGCTTTTCTACCACTGAGCTGCATCCCAGCCCTTTTTACTTTTTATTTGAGACAAGGTCTCGCTGAGCTGCCAGGGCTGGGCTCAAACTTATGTCCTTCTCCTGAGTAGCTGGGATATCAGCACGGAGCACTACAAATGGTATAAGTATATATCTTTCAATAGATGCCTGCTGCAAGACATGTAAATAAAATGATGTTCACAACTTACTCCCAATAACATGGCAGAAGGTGACAGGCACGTGCATAAACAAAACTGGCCATGAGCTGGTAAGCTGCTAACTGAAGCTGAATGATGGATACATACTTATACATTCAAAGTTTTATGTTTAACTTTTTGTAAGACCAATCCTCCCATCAGCAATAAAACAACACCAAAAAGACAACAAGTTTATGAAGCTGGGAGCAAAGATGCAGCCATGTAATCCCAGCACCGTGGAGACCGAAGCTAGAGGATTCCAAGTTGAAGCCCAGTATGGACTGTTGAGACCCTGTTTCAAAATTTTAAAAAGGGCTGGGGCTGCAACTCAGTGTGAAGGCTCTAAGACATACGACTGTAAACTCTGAAATGAACACATTTACATAACCAATTTGGTGAGAATGAAGCAGTAATGTCTCCTGATAGATACAGCGTCAATGAATGTAAACACTTGCAAAGGTCACTCGCCTAGCGAGCCCTACTCAGTAGGCAATGCAAGCGCATTTGTGCATGAATCAAAACTTATGCACAAGTATGTTCACAGCAGCATTACATGCAAAACCTTGAAACAACCAAGATATCCACAGATAAACTATGGTAGTGTTTCACAATGGTGTTTTAGAAGGTTGAACCTCAACCTTCTAGAAAAAGAGCAGGCTAAGCCAAAAGCTCGTTCAAGGGAGGAAATTACAAAGATCAGAGCAGAAATTAACATACTGGAAACTAAAAAAACCCCAAAAAACAAATACTCAATGAATAGAAAAGTTGGTTCTTTGAAAGATTAAATAAAGTTGACAAACCCTTAGCCAACCTTATAAAAAAAAAAAAAGGAAAAAAAAGTCTCAAATCCACGCAATTAGAAATGAAAAAGTGGCTGCAGATTTAGCCCAGTGGCACAAGCACCTCCCTAGCAAGCGTGAGGTTGTGAGTTCAATCCCCAGTACCAAAAAAAAAAAAGGAAATGAAAATGTTGAAATCACAACAAACCCTGCAGAAACCCAGAAAATCACCTATACCTACTTTGTTTTTTTGGGTTTTTTTTTTGGCGGCACTGGGGATTGAACTCACAACCTCGCGCCTGTCAGACAGGCGCTTAAGCTACTGAGCCAAACTCCCAGCCCTGGTTTTTTGAGGCAAGGTCGCACTATGTACCTCAGGCCGGCCTTGCGCTCACCTTGTAGCCCAAGCCGGCCTCGAACTCACAATGCTCCTCCTACCTCAGCCTCCCGAGTGCTGGGATTAAAGGCATGCACCACCACGCCCGGCTCACCTATACCTACTTTGAAAACTTGTATTCTAATAAGATGGAAAATACAGAAGAAATGGACAGATTCCTAGATACATATGAATTATCAAAGCTGAATCGAGAAAATATAAAAATCCTAACTAATCCAGTATCATCAATGAAATTGAATATATAATTAAATACCTATCAACAAAGAAAAGCCCAGGCCCTGATGGATTCACTGCTGAACAAGAAATTTTGACAATGCCTGCCGGACAGGTGCAAGGTTGTGAGTCTGATTTCCGATGCCAGGGCGGGGATGACGACATTTTGACAAGACCGAACACCACTACCTCTCAAACTCTTTAATGAAATTGAAAGGGAAGCAATACTTCCAAATTCATTCCTGGAAGCAAGTATTACTCTGAATCCCAAACCAGAGAAGGACCCAACTAAGAAAGAGAATTACAGGCCAATCTCCCTAATGAACATTGATGCAAAAATGCTCAATACGATATTGGAAACAAGACTATAGCAAATCGTCAAGGAGACTGTACACCATGATCAAGTGGGATTCATCCCATAAATGTAATACACCATATGAACAGAGCCAAGGACAAAACTCATATGATCTCCTCAATAGATGCAGAAAAAGCTTTTGACAGAGTCCAGCACCCATTCACGATAAAAGCCCTACAGAAAACTGGAATAGATGGGCTTTATCTCAATCTGATAAAAGCCATCTACAACAAACCAACAGCCAACATCATACTAAATGGACAAAACCTGAAACCTTTCCCTCTAAAATCAGGAACAAGACAAGGATGTCCACTGTCTCCACTCTTACTTGACATAGTGCTCGAAACTTTAGCTGGAGCAAACAAACAAGAGAAAGGAAGAAGTTAAATTATTGTTATTTGCAGATGACATGATACTCTTCTTAGAAATCCCCAAAAAGTCCACCAAAAGACTACTAGATTTAATAAGTAAATTCAGTAATGTAGCTGGTTAAAAAGTCAATACTCAAAAATCAACAGCCTGCCTGTACACAAATAAACTCATTGAGAGAGAAATCAGGGAAACAATGCCTTTTATAATACCATCCAAAAAGAAAAAGAAAAAAGAAAAACCTAGGAATCAATTTTTTTGTTTTATTTTGTTTTTTTATTTTTTGGTACTGGGAATCAAACTCACAACCTTGCACCTACCATGCAAGTGCTTGAACTGCTGAGCTAAATCCCTGGTCCCCAGGAATCAATTTAACAAAGAGATAAAAGACCTCTGCATTGAAAACTATAGTACTCTGAAAAAGGAGATAGAAGAGGATATTAGAAAATGGAGACAACTCCAGTGCTCTTGGGTAGGAAGAACCAATACAGTGACAATGGCAATAATTCCAAAACTGTCATACAGATTCAATGCAATCCCGATCAAAATTCCAGCAGAGTATCACACAGAATTAGAGAAAACTATCTTAAAATTCATCTGGAACCAGAAGAGACCTACAATAGCAAAGGCAATTCTGGGCAAGAAAGACAAGACAGGAGGCATCAGAATCCCTGACCTGAAATTATACTACAGAGCTACTGTGATAACAACAGTGTGGTACTGGCAAAAAAACAGACCCGAAGATCAATGGAACAGACTAGAAGATGTAGAAACAACTACAGACACACTCAGCCACCTTATCTTGGGCAAAGGTGTCAAACACATTCACTGGAAGATAGCCTCTTTAATAAATGGTGCTGGAAAAACCGGCTCTACACAAGCCGAAGATTAAAACTGGACCCACATCTTTTACCAAAACAGAAACATTAAATCTGCTGGAAGACGGAGTAGGTAAAAGTCTTGAAGACACTGCTGTAGGCAAAGACTTTATGAACAAAACCCCAATTGCACAGGAACTATCACAAAGAATCAACAAAAGTTTTTGCATAGCAAGAGAAACCACAAACAGAGTGAAGAGACAACCCACTGTTCAACCTCACTGTTGATTTGAGAGATGCAAATTAAAACAATACTGAGATTCCACCTCAGCCTGGAAAGAATGGCTACTATCAAGAAATCAAGCAATAACAAATGCTGGAGAGGCTGTGGGGAAAAAGGAACGCTTTTAAACTGTTGGTGGGAATGTAAACTGGTGCAACCACTGTGGAAATCAGTGTGAAGATTCCTCAAAAAACTAGGACTAGAGGTCTCATTCGATCCAGCTATTCCCCTTGGGGGTATCTTCCCAAAAGAATTAAAAACATCATAGCACAGCGATACATGTGCACCCATGTTTATGGCAGCAGATTTTGTAATAGCCAGATGTTGCAAACAACCTAAATACCCACTGACTGACGAATGGATAAACAGTATGTGGTATTTTTATACAACGCAGTAGCACTCAGCCATCAAGAAGGATAAACTGGACATTTTTATTATAGGTAAATAGATGTAACCTGAGACCATGCTCATTAGTGAAATAAGTAAGACACACCCGTGTAAATATTGTATTGTGTCACTATTGTGAGGAAAAAAAGAAAAAAGAAAAAGGTGGGGGTGGGGGAGAGGCAGCCAGAGGACATTTGGGTACTGAAATGTGAACAAGAAGAAATGGTAGAATAATCTCGGGGAGGTGACAAAAACTAGCAAAGGGGCAGGTCTTTTGTCTCCAGTGCTGTGAAATTTCAGAATAGTGATGTGGGTTTATTGCATCCTCTGCATGTGCTGTGCTAAGCATTTCTTTAAATCAGGAAACACATAGCCGGGCGTGGTGGCGCACGCCTTTAATCCCAGCACTCGGGAGGCTGAGGTAGGCGGAGCGTTGTGAGTTCGAGGCCGGCTTGGGCCACAAGGCGGCGCAAGGCCGACCTGAGCTACATAGTGCGACCCTGCCTCAAAAAACCAGGGCCGGGAGCTTGGCTCAGTGGCTTAAGCGCCTGCCCTGGCAAGCGCAAGG
>RJWM01003701.1:12609-79040 GCA_004363535.1 Dasyprocta punctata | reverse complement strand
CAGGAAACACATGCCCTTAGTTCCTACAATCTTCTGTGAATTACTCTGTAAATGAATCTTCCCCATTTTTCTGATCTCTCTCTAGAAACCTCATTACCTGGAGACTAGATCTCCTCAGCAGGATTTTTTTGTCTTTTCTATTTTTCTGTCTTTTTGCCCCACTATTCAGATTTCTTATCTTTTAAGGATTCTATTGCATTTTTAATTTTTGCTATCATATTCAGGCTCTGATTGCTTTTCAAACAGAGTTTAGCTTACTGTTCTTTAAAGAAGGACCTACCCCTACTTATTCCCTCCTGGGTCCTTCTGAATCCTGCTGTTAAGTACGGGTGATGCCTAACTTACCCCAATGTAAACTGAATTAACTTCCTCACAGGGGAGGCTGTGACTACTGTATTTACCTAGCTGCTTTCCAGGTTCAAGGTTTTATTCCTAGTCACTTCTCCTTTTGTGCTTGTAATCTTTTTAAAAACACCTAAGTACACTAGAGGTCTAAGAAGGACAGAATTTAGAAGTGTTCAATCTATCTCTTATTTTTTAAAAGGCATAGAAAACATTTATTAGGCATAGTCAAAGTAGTACACATTCATCTGGGTGTGGTAGTGCAAGTATGTAATCCCAGCACTCTGAGTCAGGAGGATCATAAATTTGAGTCTAGTCTGGACAATTTAGGGACTTAATGAGATGAGACACTGACTCAAAATTTAAATTAAAAAAAAAAAGAAGTAATGCAAAGGTCCTGGATTCAATCCACAGTACCACACATACAGTAAGGTACCCGTACAGAAAAAAATAAAGAGTATGAGCCATCAATAGTGAGAGGCACCTCAATCTGCTACCTTACTACAAGATTCAGCTCCGCATCTTTACTGACAGGGCCACTTCACCATACGCTGACTCACACCCCTCCCAGTCTTCTTTCACAAGTATTCATCATCAGTAGACATAGGAATTGTGGTCCATGCAAGGCTCTGGGCATATGAAAGCCCTACTTGCAGCAAGTTTATACTATGCTCTAACTACTTACTACTCCAACTATTTAAATACAGGATGACCAAACTTTGCACATTTTTTGTTAAGTTTTGTAAGACAGCAAGGAATAGAAAAATGACACTTTTATTGAATTTATTCAGTAATCTTCTGTATATCTTAAAACATTCAACACATAATGCAATGTTACAATCTGGACAATAGTAACATCTCTTTTTAGAAATCTTTTTGCAATATTGTCTTCGGGGGGGACAGAAATCAAACTCACAACCTTGCACTTGCTAGGTAGGCACTGTGCCACAGAGGCATATCCCCAGCCCTATTTCTTTTTGAACAACACACTTTACACTGTTGTGCTGGTCTTTTCTTTTTTTCCATGAGTGGTATAATTTCAATACAATGGCTACCAACTAAATGTAATGGAGAAGTCGAGGATGGACATCCTGGTTAGCATTTTCCTACCCTGTATTTTTCAATTATTTGGTCTAGTTGATCTAATCTAAATTGCAAATGACTTTTTGAACCCCCTTGTTTTGAATAAATAACAAATGAGTTCCATAATGTTGGTCCAGAAGGTGCATAAATATTTTATAATATTTTTCCTCCCTTTTGATTATAGGATGACTTGTTAGAAGATGTTGGTCAACTCTGTCAGTACCACCCACAGAATTCTTATCAATGACCACTACTGACTGACCACTATTGGAATCTGTTCAGTATCGTTTTTTCTTTCAAGTTCCATCATTTCTGTATTGTGGATACAGCAGTTGACAAGAAGGAGATGGCTCTTTTCTCTCTCCATTTCTTTTTCTTTTCTTTCTTTCTTTTTTTTTTGTGGCACCAGGGATCGAACTCACAACCTCATGCCTGCCAGACAGGTGCTTAAGCCACTGAGCCAAACTCCCAGTCTTTCTCTCTCCATGTCATAACGCAGACTCTTCCTGTCTGATCTGCCAACATTTCTCTTTTCTCAGTTTTCTCTTTTGCAGATCTTTTGGCACTTCCTTCCTATTCCATTTCAGTGCCCCAAACGTGTTCGTTAGGATTGTAAAAGAGTATCACTGAGTTCTAAAGAACTGTGAAAATTTTATCTAATGTACTTATGATGTTTTTATAGATAGCACAAAATTATAGGTTACTTTTCACACACACACACACACAAAACACAAATTAGTAAGAAAATAACAAGAACTTACAAGATTTAGATTTCACTAGGAACAAACATCAAAGGCACATATAACATTCTAAATAAAAAAGTAAGCAAAAAACAGCTGGTATAAAACAAGTAGACATACAGGTGTATCTCACGCGACTAAGAATCAACTGGTTGAAATGACAGGGGCCTGAGTGTCACTAGGGATACAGTCAGCAGGTAACCACATGCGCTGCCTGAGTGAGGCTGGAGGTAAACTGTAAGTGGGTAATCTGCTGCTGCTGCTGCTGCTATCAGATCAGATCAGCGGAGCCACAGAGACTGTTCTCTGAAATGTGCTGCTCTCCTCCCACCACCAGAATATTTACTAGCATAGCACACACCTTCCTACGACCCATCAACGGAGAAACTTCCACAGCAACACGAAGCACTGTCTACCGCTAGCAGCCTTAATACACTCTAAGAATGACTTGTCCCTAGCAGTACTTCACACTGAATGCCAAGGAAAAAGTACATGGCGCACATCAATGGAATACCCTGACAAGACTGAAGACTTAATTGTAAGCTACCTTACGGCTGTGATTAAACTTCCAGAACTAGCAAAAACTCCAAGAGCAGCACTGATACTTAGAAACTGAAAGCCCCACTGACTTGGAATTCTGCATTTCTTAGGGTCTGAGCTGGGAAGGACTCTCCTGAACAATCCTGAAGTCAGGCTGTTTTGGAGTAAATTTAAAAATGCCACAGAGATGGAAGCTTAGGCTGTTTCCAGCACTGGTTGCAAGAGCCTGCTGTTCATGCCAACTATCTCCAGAATCAGAGGTGTCACCGAGCATGTCTGGATCGACTCACCCGTCCGTGGCAGGTTTCTTCCGGAGTATGCTTGGCCTTGGGGAAGAGCCCTGGGCGGGAGCATTGGTGCCAGCATTTTGGCTGTGGGTCTGTACCACAGTGGTTGCTGCTGGAGCAGCACTGAATGGATTGCTGATAGGGTTGGCTACAATTGTGGCTCCATCCGCCAACACCACTGCTAGAGGAAAAAGAGGTGGCAGTAAGAACAATGAAAGGAAAAAAGAAACACTACCAAAATGTCACATAAGACAAATAAAAATCCTGAGAACAATAACATTAGGTATCCATGTTTTAACCACTTCACTTCAAGAGGTAGAAGAATGGCAAGCTCTAGCCCAGTCTGGGGATCTTAGACCTTTCCTCAAAATAAAAAAATAAAAAAAGGCAGGGGATGTGGGTCTGTGCAAAGGCCCTGGATTCAACACCTAGTATCTGGAAAGAAAAAAAAAAAAAGGATAAGGAGGTCTAGGGGAGAGATGTAGTTCAGTGATAGAGAATACCTAGCACTCATGGGCCCCTGACTTTAATCGCTAGCCTTGAAAAATAAGAAGAATAAGGACAGCACCATGGGGAAGATTAGGAAGTCTATTGTTAGATACTGACAGAAATAACATCCTTATTTTTCCTTTGGTCTATTATCAGTTACTAGTAAAATACACAAAGCACATAGAGTATCTGGCAAAAGCATACGGAGTTTCTAGCAAAGTATTTCTATATTTTTAACTTACGTAACTCTTAAGATTATTGCTGACTCTATTTTAAAAATGGGAGAACTACAAGTCTGATAAAAAGGGAAGACCAACCAATAGAAAGCATAATCTGCTGGCTTGATAGCATGTTCTAAAGTACCCTTACGAGACGGGCTAATGCAGTGTGTGGAAAGTATGACTCCTTTTCATTCTGTGACAACGGTGCTACCCTCCACTTTATCTTAGGGAGACACTCATCCATCAAAATACTGGTAACCAGGGCCAGGGATATAGCTCAGTGGCACAGTGCCTGCCTAGCAAGTGTGAGGTCATGTGTTCGATCTCCAGTGGCACGGTGCCTGCCCAGCAAGTGTGAGGTCATGAGTTCAATTGCCGGTACCAAAAAAACAAACAAAATACTGGCAACCATAATCATGAATTACCCATTCTGACAGTTTTTGACCTATACAAACAACAATTTCATAGTAGTCAATTCAAAACAAGTTTCTTAGCAGGTACTATTATAGATGCATATTTCCAACTGGGATCCTATGGGAAAACTTCATCTCTATCCCAGTCATTTAGTAAGAGTCTGAGAAGAATCTGATTAAACAAAGATCTACATAGCATGCTGAATGTTGTGGTACACACTTATAACTCTAGCACTCTGGGAGGCTGAGACAGGAGGATAGCATGTTCGAGCATAGCCTGAGCAACTTAGAGAGACTGTACGTCAAAATAAAAATAAGAAAAGGGGGGCTGGAGAAATAGTTCAATGGCATAAGCGCCTGCCTGGCAAAGCACAAAGTTCTGAGTTTGATTCCTGGCTGAAAAAAGGAAAAAAAACAAAACAAAAAAAAAAACAAGTGGTAGGGGTATAGGTCAAAGACCCTTGAAGTAACAAACAAACACAAAGACCCACATAGCAATTAAGACTCTCACTTTTAGGTCAAAGATACAACTCAGTGGCAGACCAAGTGCTTAGCATATACTAAGATCTAGATTTGATTCCCAGCACTGCAAAAACAACTACTAAAAGCAAAACAAAATGAAACAAAACAAAATTTACTTCTAAGTTAATCCATTCATTCTATAGTTGATATAAAAGGTATATTTTTATTTTTATTTTTGAGACAAACTTCCTGGCTCAGCCTCCTTGAGTGCTGGGATTATAGGCACGTGACACCATACTCAGCTGCACAAGATAATCTTTAAGATCTGTATGCTGGACAAGAAACAATTTTTCTTTAACATGTGCATGACAGGGCTGTAATTCGTTTTTCTTGCTATTGGGCGGCTCTGATGTGAATTCAATCCTCTTGTTGCTTGAACCACAGGTGGTACATGCATGGTTATCTGAAAAAATGGGTGCCACTGTGGCTGTGAAAGAAGCCAAACATGTTATGACATTTGCATGCTCTGCAAAAATTAGCTGCCTTTAAAGATAAAAATGTTTTTAAAATATTCATGAATGTAATAAACTTTAGTTTAATAAATAAATTTGCTAATTAATAATTAAATTGGTATAAACAGTATTAATTTATATTTGGGCTGTAAGTATTCAAAGTCAAGCAGCTAACTAGATTGGTCTATTTAGACTTTTTATTAATTTTATTAGTAAAAGAACTGATAAAAGTAACTTGATCCATTTGGACCACCAGCAGTATAAGCCCCTGATGGATCAGTCAGGGATGTACCACTGCCAGTGAGAACACGTGAAGCACACTAGAGAATAGCTAATCAACTAATACTCCAAGCATAGGAACATATTCCATTTCACAAAATATCTATTCCACTACTATTTTTTGTAGACACTGACAATATGACCTAACATTAGTATAAGATTTTACAGCTTTACACACAAATCTGAAGATAGTTGTAAACTAAATGAGAACACTACTTGTAAGGTAAATTTGTTCCCTCAACCAAGAAAGTTTTATAGACTGCTTCTCACAACATGCAAACACATATTAGATTGCTTGTATGTTATTTCTAATGTTACAAAGAACGGTTAGTTCTAAACTAAAGAAACTAGAGATATAACGAGAGACCACAAAGCCAGCAAGTCACAGAGCCAGGATTAAAACCCAGATATACTTCTTTTCCACTTAACACCTTCCATGCAAAGATTTAAATTTACCTGACGTCTTCCCTTCAGGTTGTGGTTGCTGAGTACCCATTGGTGCAGGCTGAAGCCCTTGAGTGCTGATTGGAGTTGCTGAGTGGATTCCCTGGGTGCCAAGTGGTGCTGGCTGTATCCCTGGAGTCCCAATGGGTGCTGGCTGGATCCCCTGTGTACTGATGGGTGCGGGCTGGATCCCCTGGATATGTCGCGCATGCGATGCATCCACTGTCATCAACTGCATGGGGTTCAGATGGACTGTAGATGCTACACCAACACCAGTCTGAGCTGTGATGGCAGAGTTCGGAGCCTGAGCTGAAACTAAGAACCAGGTGAAAGATGACTACCAGAAGGTTAGCTCTGATTGAGAATGGCCCATATAAAGGAAAAACCACTAAAATGAAGAAAACAAGTTGTCCACTGTACAAGATCTATATCCTTAGTTTAAAAAATAAGTCACGGCTACTTGAAACTATATACAAAGGACTATGTTTTCTTTTCACTTCCTACTAATGTGATATAGTCTTTCTGTAAATTATTAGAAATGTTATTAAGCCAGGTGTGGTGGTACATGCTTATAGTCCCAGGTACTCCAGAAAATGAAGGAGGATCGAGCTCTTGAGCCCACAGTTTGAGAGCAGCCTGGGAAATTACAATGAGATCCCATCTCAAAAAATAAAAAACCACTCCTGGCAAGTGTGAGGTCAGGAGCTCAATCCCCGGTACCAAAAATAAAATAAAATAAAATTAAATTAAAAAAAAATATAACCACACACACACACACACACACACACACAATTAAAACAGGAAAAAAAAAATTAAGCCGCAAATGTTAACCAGTCAACTGTACTAAGTAATTACAATAAAACTTCTGAAATAAACCCACGGGTCCCAGGTTAAGAATTTTTGCTTAAACTAATAGAACCACTAACACAAGAACTTCTAAAATATAGTAGTTATGAATTTTAAATGATTTACATCCAATGGAGAGAACAAGCAAAAATTCTTTTTCCTATAATGCAAATGTACATAAACACTAAAAAAGCATTCCTAGAAAGCAACAAACAGGAAGGGGTTTTCATTATTCAAGGAAAGAATCAAATATAAAAGATTAATCTATCGGTCATCATAATGCAGAGGAATAAGAGTCTGTTTCCAAAGATCCCAAATACCTTTCAAAGTCTGGAAGGAAGGAAGGAAGGAAGGAAGGAAGGAAGGAAGGAAAGAAGGAAGGTAAGTATATAAGTATGCATGTATGTACGGATTTGTCTTTTTGAGACAGGGTTTCACTATGTAGTTCAGGCTGGCCTTGAATCCCGGGCTGGCCTCAAACTCTCAGTGAGCCTCCTGCCTTAGCCTCCTGAGTGCTGGGACTGCAGGCGTGCACCACCAAACCTGGCAAAGTCTCGAATTTTAGACTAGCATTGACCAAATGGAAATATGAAATCACCCGCAAGTAAGGATTTTCAGTAGCCCCATTTAAAAAAGTAAAAACAAGTCACATTAATCTCAGTAATTAAATTTTGTTTAACCCAATAGATTTAAAACATTAACTTTAAAAATATACAAAATTAGTAAGATACTTTACATTCTCTTTACTGTATATCAGAAATCTAGAGTGCATTTTACTTTTAAAGCACATCTCAATTCAGATACTAAATTTCTACCAGAAAAATCTACCTTGTATTTTGATTTCATAAAGTATATGACTAAAAAAGCAGTTCCAAACATATTTGAAACTTTATTTTAACTAAATAAAACATTGTTTCTCATTTTTCTTTTGCTTTTTGAGATAGGGTCTCTTTCTGTAACTTAGATTGGCCTTGAACTCACTATGTAGCCCAGGTTAGCTTCAAACCCATAGTGATTCTAGCCTTGGTCTCCTGAGTGCTAGAATTATAGGTGGGCACCATCATGCCTGGCTCTCATTTTTCATCTGTACTCCCTCTGTCTTCAGGCAATCCTCTCCACATGCAGCTCTGGCTGCCACACAGGGCTATGCAGCAGGAACGCAAGTGTGCAATCTGGATACTCAGGGTTTCTGAGTTCTAAGTGAGCCAAGGGCCCCATAAGAAAAGCTCACACAAACTCATTCTTTTTTCTGGAGGATTATCAAAAAAACAATCAGATTGCTTAGGGGTGAACATACCTGGACTAAAACTAAAAATGTAACAAATATTCCATAAAACAACAGATGTTCTGTGAAAGTAAGCTTTATTTACTGTAAATGCACTATGGCTTTAAGGTACGAAATAACGGATTATCCGGAGGGAGGGACAAATATGCAAATAATATTAACAATTAACAACCTTTACACAGATCACAAAGATAGAATTAAAGACCTCAAAGCATCACATTCAAACTTTATCTGAATCTGGAAATAGAAGGTGGAATAATTAAATCCCAACCTGGAAATAACCCAGTTTAATTCTCACTGCTGGAAAAAATGAAAGTGTACAAAAGTCAACTTAAAACTGGGCTCATACCTGGGTACTGTCGAATAGTGGACACAGAACTGGTGATGGGGGTGTAGGTGTGTGCGGCCAGGGGGTATGCGGAGGGTGGGTAAGTTGGCAAAAAGTACTGAAACTGGACAGGAACCGATGGTCTAGAGATAGAGCACATAACATTCAAAACAAATGATTATTTTATTCTTTACTTTTAAATGATCCTCTCACCTCGATCTGTCCTTTTAAAACTAGCATACCACCTTCTCCCAAATTGTGGCCCAACTTTTTAGATTATGGAACTTATACCTAAAGAGTATAAGCATTTAAAAAATAAGTTATTAAAATACTTATGTCAATAAATGTAGTTACACAGGTAATATTCTACAGGTGACTTTTGAAAATAACAATGAGTAAAAGTGACTCACAAAAACCCAGTAACCAAGAATATTTCCTGCTCAATCCCACTTGAAAGAAAGAATGCTTTCACTGGCAAATTTTACCAAACACACATAAAAGAAATGATCCCAATATCATACAAAATGATTCAGAGACCCCAAAAAGGATGAGACCTAATTTGTTTTTTGAGCTTTATATAGTCTTGACATGCAAATTGGACAAAGCGTGTAAAATTTCACATTTAAGTCTTATCTGAATGTGGGAATACAAGGGAATAATTAAATCCCATACTGGAAATTCCCCAATTAATTTCTCAATGCTGGAAAAAGGAAAATGTAAAAAGTCATTTACATTTGAATGTAAAATGTAAAAATGGATATAGTTCTCTATAATGATACAAAAATTCCTACGTAAAATTGAACTACGTCTCTTATAAAATTAAATACATAATGATCAAATAAGGTTTGTCGTGAGAAGACAGGACTGATTCAGTATCAGAATTTCTATTTTGTACATTTAAAAAATCCAATACAATAATCACTTGAAATGTTACAAAAGACAAAAGAAAAATGTATAACAGCATTTGTATCATTCCATGATATAAATGCCAAGAAAACAAGAAGAAATTGTGTTCCTTAAACCAAAATCGTATCTAACAAAATCTAGAATAAAATTTCAGAGTAATTTTCATTCAAGTTGGAATTTAAGTCAAGAAGGCTCATCACCTCAGCTCTATTAATACTGTACTGCCAACATTAAGAAGGGAAAAACAAGGTCATAAAAAAAAAGACAGCCACCTACAAAAAAACTGTCCTTATAGCTAAATATCTACATAAAAAATCGAAAAGAATACATGAACTTTTAGAGCTAAAGATTGTTTAGCAAAGTAGACAGACCCAAATCAATACAAAAACTATAAACATTCCTATATACAATAATATCAAACAGGAAAGTTTAAAAATCATCCAATTGTGAAACAACTTTATGTACAATGTACAGGATTCTTACTGGGGGAAAAGGAGATACAAATACGGAATGGGGGAAGGAATGAGGTAGAACTACAGCTATCAGTATGTATGTATCTATGTATGTATTTATTTTTTGTGGCTCCGGTCCCAGTTTTTTGAGACAGGGTTGCGCTATGTAGTTCAGGCCGGCCTTGCGCTCACATTGTAGTCCAAGCCAGCCTTGAACTCACAACACTCTTCCTACCACAGCCTCCCGAGTGCTGGGATTAAAGGCGTGTGCCACCACGCCCAGCTTTCAGTATGTATTTAAATGTTTGAAAAATCTCACTTACTTTCTACCTCTGCCTGCTGAAAGGCCTAGAAAAGTAACAATCTAAAGCAAAAGAAGAGCTAATGGCTAGATGTTAGGTTCTAAATAGTGAAAAGGCTCCTTGAAAAAACAACAGATTCCAGTCCTCAGTAAGACCTGAAGTATCTTGTAGAAAATAAGGAAGAGTTGGGCATGGTAGTGTACACCTGAAATCCCAGCACTCAGGAGGTTGAGGCAGGAGGATTGCTGCAAATTTGAGGCCAGTCTGGACTACAGAGCAAAACCCTGTCTCAAAAGAGTCTCAAGAAACAAAGTAACACCACCACCACCACAACAAAAAAGTACAACGAGGAAGAGCTAGAGTGGAGGGGACATGGTAAAAGCTACCAAAGGGGCACCCAAAAGTCAAACTACAGACCATTTGAACACCAAAGTAGATGACAGTAATAGATTATATTAATGAGTAAAGCCAAATTCATTAAGCCTAGGATGTTTAAAAATATGCTCAAAAGCCGGGCGTGGTGGCACACGCCTTCAATCCCAGCACTCCGGAGGCTGAGGTAGGAGGAGCGTTGTGAGTTCGAGGCCGGCTCGGGCTACAACGCGAGCGCAAGACTGGCCTGAGCTACATAGTGCAACCCTGCCTCAAAAAACCAGGGCCGGGAGTTTGGCTCAGTGGCCTAAGCGCCTGTCTGGCAGGCGTGGAGCTGTGAGTTCGATCCCCGGTGCCGCAAAAAAAAAAAAAAAAATAAATAAATAAATAAATAAAAAATATGCTCAAAATAAAAAAATGTGGATGGGAGAAAATTTCTTCATGTCAGAATGCCAACTTATAAATGTTGAAGAAATAGCCGGGTGTGGTGGTGCACAACTATAATCCCAGCACTTAGGAGGCCCAGCAGGAGGAATGCAGCGAGTTTGAGGCAAGCTGGGACTACACAGGGAGTTCAAGGCCGGCCTCAGCTATATTCATGAGACCCAAAATGTGGAAACAATAATTTTAAAAAGTCACCACTCTGCAATTATCATAGTAATAAATAATTCAGCCAAGAATCATTAATAAATACTAAAACTGAGTGAAAGTTTATTGGAGAACAAGATTTGTATATCCTCAAAGTATTTCCATACGACTTGTTTACAAAGGAGAAAATATGCCTTTACAGTAAGAAAACCTGGCAGAGATTACCTTCATTAAATTATTAATATAACTAATAATGGGACAAATAGATAATATGAACTCTGATATAATAATGGTGAGATCACTTAAGTGATAAACTTTCCAAAAATGTATAACCTGAATTCAACAATAAGGAAACATGTGACAAAACCAAATTAAAGAATATTTTAGCAAACAACTGTTACATACGTAACTCCCCCCCCCCCCCCCGAAGATACTGGGACTGAACTTGGGCCTCCACACTGAGCTACAATTCCCAGGCCTTTTTAGTTTGAGACTGGGTCTTGCTAAGTTGCCTAGGCTGGGCTGGAACTTGCAATTCTTCTGTTTTAGCCTCCCAGAGTCCCGGGATTATAGGCATGCACCACCATGCCCAGCTTGAACTAAGCATACTCTTTAAAAAATGTCAACACATGAAAGACAATGGGAAGATAAAGAGTCACTTCAGGGATCTGTAATTGTGATCAAGAAAGAGAATACACTGCTCTTAGGCATGAAAAACAGAGGCGCTTAAAGGTTATGAGGCCTCAACCCTAACTTTCAGATGGTTCAAGAAAAATAATTTTTAAAAAATGGAGCAGGAGAATATCCGTCAAAAGGAGAACAGCTTAACAAAACACATTTCCCAATGTTCAAATGGGAAAGAGAACAAGGGGGCGGGGGAAGGAAAGAAGGGAAAAGTAAAAACAAAGTGAGAAAAGAAGAAAAAAATGGAAATAAAACTTTTGTAAGTGAGGAGGGGGGAGGGGAGAAGGGGTTGAAGGGAGGGTAGCAGAGTGGGGAAAAAAAAAAGGAGCCAGGTATGATGGTGTACGTCTTTAATCCCAGCACTTGGGAGGCTGAGACAGGAGGATCATTGTGAGTTCAAGACCAGCCTGGGCTACAAAGTGAGTTCAAGCCCAGCCTGAACGGCATAGTGAGACCTTGTCTCAAAAAAAATACAGCTGGGGATTTAGCTCAGTGGTGTAAGCAACCTGCCTGGAAGGTACAAGGTTGTGAGTTGGATCCCCGGTACCAAAAGAAAAAAAAAAAAAAAAAAAAAAAAAAAAAAAAAAAAAAAGGGAATCAAGTTATATCACGTAAAGGTGCAAAATCTCTATGATGAATTTGATCATTACATATATCTAAAATACATCAAAAAAACCTGATTAAAAAAACATAATCTGGACTAGGGATTTAGCTCAGTGGCACAAGCACCTACCTGGTGTGAGGTTGTGAATTCAATCCCCAGTATTGAAAACCAAAAACCACGAAAAAAAACAGAACAAAACAAAAAAAAAACATAACCCTTGAATGGGGCTAAATTTATAATATTCTTAATCCATAAATCCAATTATGGTAATAAATATTTGAACCAAAAAGGTTAAAAATAAATTAATAAAATTGAAAAACATCCTCCCTCACCCCCACACTTCCCTAACACTAAAATAGAATTTATGTAATATGTCATTTTCAGGGGGAAGATTTGAAAATATAAATAAATACATGCCATAGTTGTAGGACATTCTGTTGAAAAACTGAGCTAATTAATAACACATAGGTGCTGGTAAATTAGTACACTGACTCCTACCTGTTGTCACTCCGCGTTTCCATGGCCACAGGATTTGGAGAGGCTCGATGTCCTGAGATGGGAATCAGGCTACTCCTCTCTGCAGGGTAATCAGGTTGGATTCTCGGAGAAGTGTGTGTGATCTGCTGAGGCACCACCTTAGCTACAAACATTGAAGGCCATGACATTAGCAATCAATAGTCTTTACTGAGATGCCAAAACATTCTTGGCTAACAGCAATCTTACAAATGCAAGCAAGTTACATGCCTAGATTTTTAGCTTTAATCAAAATAAATGAAAGATGAGTACAAAAGATTCAACTGAATTATTTCAGTCTAATAACCCACTGATATATTCATATTATTTGTTAAAGCTTAGGTAATAACCTTATTATAAAATATTGGTAACCAGACCCTTTTTTCACAACCTAGCTTTTTAAAGGGCTCCCTGTTTTAAAAAGGAATACACTCTTTCTAATGGTATCAGTTTTATTAACAGTAGGAATAGAAACAGGCTCTGCAGAGAGAGATTTGGTAGAGTAAAAATAGGAAAAGAAGTATACACTACAGCATGGGAGTGGGCCACCTTGCAAAAGCGAACAGAGTAGACAAGAGGGAGTAAACTCTTAAAAAACAAAAATCAACAAAATTTCAGCTGCAAAAATAGCAGTTTACGTTCTACACCAGAGTCAGACTCTTTTCCCCATGATCCAATATGTTCTGCATTGTTTAGCAACAATGGCTAAATTCAAGATTTAATCTCAACTGCAAAAAGCAAGTACACCTTGGGAAAAGCCACTGAACTCATTTTAATATATCCCATATACATTAATTTGAAAATCAATGCTCTGGGTTATATCAAGTTTCCCTTCTCAACATAAAGATCTTCTGAAAGGGACCCCAATATGATGCAACAAAGAAATACTTGGATTACTATGACAAAAACAAAACAAAACAAAACAAAACAAGAACTAGACAGACTATCACCTAAAGGAATTTAGGAACAAACACATTCATGACCCCTGGTACAGAAAGTGAGTTTACTTGCAGTGTGATCTGTTAGGAAGACGCAGGGCCACTAACAGAAAAGAACCTCTTTAAAACAATTCTTCCCAGTGAGGGGGTCAAAAGGAAACCAAACATCCCCCTCCGGCACGACGCTCTCTTTACTGGTCTGAGTTTCTTGGTAGTTGCAGATCCTCAAATAAGGTTCCTGACTATCTCTGTTATCATAGTGCCTAGGACAGCTAATGACAGTATCAACTAAAGCCAGAAAATAGTGTGAATGACAGTATGAACTCCAATGTTTTTCAACAAAAGTGTGCTAAGGCTAAAGCAATACATATTCACATATAACAAACTTGTTTTCACAAAAATGCATTTGAAAAAGAGTATGAGACAAGTTTGCCCAAACCACTGTCAAGTCATAGTGAGCAGCAGGACAACAAAGACCAACAGCAGGATTCTCTCTGCTGAATTGCTTTTGTGGGCTACGTACTTAGGCTGGCATGACTCTGCTTACCCAGAAGGAGAGACTTCCCGGCTCGAATCACTACTCCAGAAAAGTGTCCTCAAGGATCACTGAGGGGGCTGGAGGCCATAACCCTTCTCATGGGTGTCAGAGGGAAGGGACTGGCAGGCAGGGAAGCCATGTGTCTATGTCAGGCACCAGATTCCTGACAGTTTGTTGTGTGTCCTCAACAAAAAAACAGCAGCCTGACATCTAAAAGCACACTATGTTAAAAATAGGGCAGCTACCTAATATCTCTGGGAGTAGAGAAGAGTAAGGTGGCACAACATCATTACAGAACTAAGTCAAGGAAAACACACTGAAGCCTTGTGGCCCGAGTCCACGAGAGCTGCTTTCTGCCTCTTGGCCTTAGACTCTGCTTTGGATTTGGTGGAAGCAATGTATCAGGCCCTACAACAGACAATGGCAACCCACAGTCCTGTGGATCAATCTGGCGTGCTGCCTGTATCTGTCTGTCCTGCAAGCTAGGAATGGCTTTACAATGTTAAATGGTTGATGGGGGGGGGGGGAAATCAAGAGTACTTCATGAGCTGTGCAAATGGTATGACATTTACATTTCTCTGCCCCTAAGTAAAATCTAGCCGGAAAAGAGGCATACTCAGTGTCTAAGGCACAGTGCATGGCTGCTTTCACTACACAAAAAGCGGAGCTGAACAGTTGTGACAGACCTATGTGGCCTTTGAAACCTAAAATGTTTACTCTCTGGCTTTCCAGAAAAAGTTCGCCTATCACTGCCAATTGATACATCTAATGTTCAGCTACAAAAAAACAAAAGATTCAATATTCAAAGAACACATGTAGCCAGGCATAGTGCTGTATGCCTGTAATCAGCACAGGGAAGGCTGAGGCACGAGGATTGCAAGTCCAAGGACAGCTGGGGCTACCTAATGAGTATGAGGCTAGCCTGGGCTAAACAGCAAGATTGTCTCATAGAACCTATTAGTACATGTACTTAAAAATGGACAAAAAGAAGTTGAAAGAAATTACAGGATGCTCATGAGGTTCCGTGGGGTAACACACAGAAGAAAATTAAAGTGACCACCTCGAGGTCCAGTGCTCTCCAAGCGCTGCACTCCCTAGAGACTTCCTCATGAATGATCTACCAGACTGCACACATTCTCCTCACTCCAGTTTTGCCTGCTTTTAATCTATCAGTAAAGCGAACATTCCTATACAAGGCACACACAGAACAGGTAAAGTCTGAGAAGAAGGAAGTCAAAACCATAGTTAAAATTTACTTTGAGCACTCAAAAGACTGTTATCTTTTTTCTTCCAATGTCAATGCCAAATCTGTGTAACAAATTTTAGAAGTCAGATTCAGTGCTGTTTTGAAAATAAGCAATTAAAAAACCACCAACGTTAGCCACCAGTGAGTGCTGGTCAAGAGGCTGAGAGGACTCTGTGTGAAGGTCACGCAGCACTTACCAACTGGGATGTTGGAGGTGGTCACTGCAGTCGCGTGGGATGAATGGGAGGGCATTGTCATGGTAACAATTGTACTCGTGGGAGCTTGTGTGTGTGACACAGATCCTGAAATGAGGGAGAAAAGCAAATTCTTTAACAATGAATGGCCTCTCTGCACACATTACAGATTATTTTGGGGGGTATTTTTGCTATGTAGTCCAGGCTGGCCCTGAACTCACTATGCAGCCCAGGCAATCTTCCTGCCTCAGCCTCCTAAAAGTTGAGATTACAGATATGTGCCACCACACTTGGCTTACAGATTCTTAAGTCTTGGAAAAGCTCTTGAGAAAAGATAAATTTTCTAGCCTGCTATTTTTCTCTGAAGGTGAGAAATGACAGATTAGTTCACCACTTACCAGCTGTGGTTGCTGAAGGAAGGGTGTTGGTTGCCAAAATAGGTGCTACGGTTGCTGCAGCAACTGGCGTACCAGTACTGAAGATGGTTTTCTGTGGGGAGAACCCCACAACACGGAGTTATAAACCAAGGCGCTCCCCACTCCCCCTCCAGTCTAAAAACAATCCCAGCCTTCATATCGCCAGTCCTTAACAAGCTAAGCACACTGCTGGGTTCATCTCGGCAAGTACAGATACTTCTTCAACTCTGCCTTACCTGAGCCATCGTATGAAGCTGCTGCTTTGGGGTCCCTAGCGCAGGGTGAGACGGCAGTGTGATTCTCGTCGTCACATCCCGGGACTGGGCCGGACGCTGAATGCTGATTGCTGCAGATGGTGGATGCTGGATAGACAAAGTGGGCCGACTGAAAGACAGACAGAAAGATATCAGGTGACTTATAACTTGCCCACAGACCAGTGTTGGCAGGCAAGACTGTTTACTATCTTGTGCTAGAATACCGTCATACAAATTTTCAACTGGTCTGTAAAACCTATGGTTAAACTGATACTTGGTCTTGGTCACACCAATGAAGTAAATGGCCCATTGGATTTTTCTCCTAAAACTGCCATCATTCTTATTGTACCATAAGCTGGATATGGTGGCTCATGCCTATAATATCCCAGTAACTTGGGAGGCTGAGACAGGAGGATCACCACGAGTTCATGAGTTTGAGGGTGGCCTGGGTTACATAAGCGTGTCCAAGGCCAGCCTGCGCTACATAGAAAGACTATCTCAAAAACACTCAAAAAAACCAAAAACCAAAAAGCAAAAAACCTATGTACCACAAACTGAATAATCCTTCGTGATGATATATTTAGTCAACATCTTATAATGATCTTTTTCTTTTTGGTGGTGTTAGGGATGAACCAGGGCCTCACACATGCTAAGAAGTGCTCTACCAATGAGTTACATCTCCAGCTTCCACAGCAATTTTGAGTGAGTATTACTAGGACAATTATATTTCAGTCTGTGGGAAAATCTGAAGATGTACAATGAAGTATTCACACTAAGAAGTTCTGACAAGTTACCTGAGGGAAAACAACCGAAAACCTAGACTAACAGCACCTTAACCTGTGATCATGGAAACACTGACTTCCACCCAACTTTACAGCATTTCTTACTAGAAAAAGAAAATTTTTTTTGTTTTGCGACACTAGGGATTGAACTCACAACCTCACGCCTGCCAGACAGGCGCTTAAGCCACTCAACCAAACTCCTGGCCCTAGTTTTTTTGAGGCAGGGTCACACTATGTAGCTCAGGCCGGCCTTGAACTCACAACGCTCCTCCTACCTCAGCCTCCTGAGTGCTGGGATTAAAGGCGTGTGCCACCATGCCCGGCTAAAAAAAACATTCTTAAAACCATACAAAGTTGAATTTATGCCTGAAAGGGATAGCAATGGCATGTCAAATTAATCGCTAGCAAGCTACTAAAACTACAACAATGGCATGAAAAGGTGGTACTATAACATAGCTGGTTCTCAAATCTGAGGGAGGAAATGTACTATTTAATAAATGGTATTGGTAAAACTACACAGCCATTTGTAAAAAATAAAATTAGATCTATGCCTCACACAGTATACCAGGATAAATACTAACAGAATTAGATACAAGGCAACCAAAAATGTACATGCAGAAAAGATGACAGAAATCTTTTACAACTTAAGAGCCAGGAAGAGTTTTCTATCTACCAAGCCTCCAGGGACTGAAATGTGACTTGCTGCTTGCCTAGCATGGATGAGGCCCTGGGTTCAATCTCCAGTCCTACACACAAGCTTTCAAAATCCAAGAACTATGAAAGTTTCTAGACACCAAAGAAAAATAAAAGGTCAGTAAAAAAGGACAAAAGATATAAGCAGCTAGTTGATTAAAAAGAAAACAATGGTTTAAGAAAGAAAAGATGAGTTGGATGTGGTGGCACATGCCTACAATCCCAGTACTCGAGAGGCTGAGGCAGGAGAATTTCTGTGAGTTTGCAGCCAGTCTGGGCTACATAGTGAATTTGAGGATAACCTGCCTCAAAAAACAAAACAAAACGGCACATGCCTCTAATTCTAGCAGTATGAAAGGCTGAGGCAAGAACGGTGCATGTTCAAGTCCTGGGTAACTTAATGAGACTCTGTCTCAAAAAAAAGAATAAAAATGTTTTTTAAAAGCTAGAGATGTAGCTTATTGTAAAGGCCCTGGATTCAATCCCCAGTACAGCTGAGAGAGAGGGCGAAGGAAGCAGAGGGAAGGAAGAAGGGAGAAAAACAGACAGAGATAGAGACAGTGACCCAGAGACAATCTCACTATGTTCCAGAGGGCTCAAGGAATCACCTTACCTAAGCTTCCCAAACGACCTGCTAAAACAGCAGACACATAGCATGGTGCTCAGCTCATTCTCATTTTTAAAAAGAGAAATACAATTTAAAATATGCTAAGACATCACTATTTTCCAATATAGAGGCAGTGCTAACTGGTTATAAACCCACAGGAAGGCACTGATACCTAAGGAAATCAAAATTACAACTGCATATGCCCTCTGATCACTTTTTGGAGTCTACACTACAGATACACTTGCACACCTGTGTAATAATAGGTGTAAAGTTACTCACTATGATATTATCTAGGAAAGTATACAGAAACCACTTCAGATTCATTTGTATAACACTTTGCTATACTGCTACTAAAAGAATGATAGACCCCTATCCTGAAATGAAAAACTTTTAGTACTGTCACATGAGAAAAAGCAAAGTAAAGAGGGATACACAAATTAACTATTCTTTTGGGTAAAAAGGATACAAATAAAAACTGCATTTGAACCTAATATTTGCAAGAAGAAACACTGAAAGGGTACCCAAAAAGCTATGAACGAGTTGCCTTAAAAAGGCAAAGGGCTCTCTCGGGTCTTTGCCGACAAGATAAGAAAGAAGGAACAAGACTATGCCAACAAGGCACGGGCACTGTTTACCTGTTCTCTGCATGAGGAACTGCATGGATGTTTGCCAAGGGACAAAATCATCGGAAACAAAGCTGACTAAGGATAGGAGGTGTAGCTCAGGGTAGGGCACTGCCTAACACACATGGCAGTAAACTGAAATACAGCAGAAGTCACAGTTGCCAGGGATACTTCTGAAGTGAGGGCCTTCAACGTCTCTGTGTTTCCAAAGCTGTACCGAAACATTATTGTGTGAGCTGCGTCACTCACGGCAGGATAGGAATCTATCTTGTGAAGCCCAAAAGATGGCGCCCACCCTCATTGCAAACTGCTGGAGCGATCCCACAACCACAAACACCGAGGGAGGTGAGGTCTTGGGGGAGGGCACTGGGGATAAAATATAAGACTTTGTTGCACTAAGCTACATTCCTAGTCCCTTTGAGACAGGATCTTGCTAAACTGCCCAAACTAGTCCCAAGTTTGACAGCCTCTAGAGTGCTGGTACTATAGGTATGTGCTACCATGCCTGGCTGAGGAGGTGAAGGACTGAAGCAAGGACTGAAAAAATCTGCCCTTTGGAGAGAAACATTAAATGGAAATTATAATTAGAGAAAAAAGAAAAGAAAGGGGAAGAGAAGAAATAGGAACTTGAGAGAGGGAGAACACAGAAAAAAATAAATCACTACGTATCTTGTTACGCTTTTGTAGTTTGGTACCACATGAATATGAATTAGGAAAGGGACTGGGGGTCAGCGGTAGAGCACTTGCTTAAAGTGAGGCCTTGGGTGTGATCAGCTGTATAACAGTACAGCCCACACCATTATGTACAGTACGTAACACTGATAATTAACCACTCTGCATTTACTACACTATCCACTTTTGAGTATCCTCCTACTTATTAAGAAGTGCACTGTGAAACAGGACACCATTTCATACTGACAGCAGCCTACCTTTGAGGTTTACCACGTATCTTGATTATACCAAGAAGCCATCATTTAGACAGTTGTGAGCACACTGTAGGATATTCACACAAAGATGGAATAGCCCAACAATGCACTTTTCAGAATGTGTCCTCAACACTGAACCATGCATGGAGCACACCATCGCAGACGCTTAATAGCATATCCCAAAATGTGCACCAGAACACATCGATATGCTGGGGTATAATGTAGCCAAAGCAACAGAGTAAAGTCCTATGTACTAATTTGGAGTCACCTCTAGAATCTGCTGTTAAGAGAAGAATTCAAGGTAAAAAATACGATACATGCTATACTTTCTGCAAGAAAGGAATAGGACAAAGGAAATGTCACGTGTTTATGTGTGTACTTACTTTTGCGAAAAATAACTGTGAGAGGATAAACCAGAGAATAAACAGGTGACCTAACAAGAGAAGACAGTAATACAGGAGATGCCCAAGACCATCTTTTTAGGTAGCTTTGACTTTGAAAGGCAAATTTAGAGCCAGGTGTGGAGGTGCACGCCTATAATCCTGTCACTGAGGAGGCAAATGCAAGAGGATCACTGCAAATTCAAGGGCAGCCTAAACCACACAGCAAAACCCTGTCTCATGAGACCATAACCCCCCAAAAGCCCAAAAGAAAACAAAAAACAAAACTACTTCATAAAATCAGAAGCAACAACAAAATAAATTTACACAAGTAACTCTAACTATATGTAAAATTACAATAAACTGGAAAATATCCAGAGGTCACTAGCCGGTTACATTACAATGTAAAAGAAAAAGAACCTGGGAAACGTACCTGTAGGAAAAAGGGGTGATTCTCCTTACTGTATACTTTTTCATGCTTTCATGTTTTAGAAACATATGAATTAGAAAAATGCAAGTATTACATATCTCTGAGGGAAGAGTGACTTAAAGTGACCTTTGAACACATGCTCGCTCTGATTAGTGGGATCTAGTCTAGAAAACCATGAGGTCAGTTCACTCAGCAATCTGTAGGAAGGACGGAACTAACTTACAACCAGTGGGCTGGCACTTTTTATGGATACTCTGAAAGGACTTTCTGCACATCCCAAGATGAATCCAAGCAAGCAGCTATAAAAATACCTATAAAGAAACAAAGTTTTCAGTGTGATGATAACCTTGCTTGGCTTGTTCAGACTGGTCAAGGGGCCACCACCTGGGGACCACTTCTGGTCCCGGGGCCATTCTGCTCTGGCTCTGTCACAGTTCTTTCCTGCCAGGCCCTTCACCATGATGTGTCTTTCTTGGAGCCAGTTGACAATGAACTGGAACCTCTGAAACTGTGACCCCACAATACATTTTTTTCTCTTTTAAATCATGCACGTCAGGTATTTTGTTTCAGCGATGAAAAATACACAGAGCAATAGAAAAGCACAAATATAAACTCTAAGAACACAAGATTAAAAAAAAGTTACATTAAATTTGGAATCACAGAAAAAGAACACAAAAATGATGCTGTCCTAGAAGCGACGAGCACCCTGGCACCCAGATAATGGTCTGAAATACCCTTCTCCACTAGAAGGAAGTAAGGGTCTTGGAGAAATGGCTGATTTCAAGACTAGAGAAGCAGGGAAAGTAAGACACAGCGTAAAACATATACCATGACAAAGGAAGTAGGGCTCTCACTGAGCATAGTGGTACATGTAATCCCATCTATTTGGGAGACTGAGGCAGGAGGACAATAGTTTGAGGCCAGCCAGGCCAATTTAGTGAGTCCTGTCTTGAAATAAAATATACATGAGGCCCTGCAGTTAAGCCCGACACTGCCCCTCTTTGAAAGTGAGAAACTGGGGGGGTTTTGCTAGCCAAATTTAGGGCAAACAGCAGAAAAAGAAAAGGACTTTGTAATATTCACAGCACCATGGCAGTAACTTCTTCTACCAGAAAACAAGGCCAGAGATTAAGTTACTTAACTACAAAGTGCTCCCAAATCTGTTGTCTTAGCCCTATATTCTCTCCCTACCCCATCTCTCTTCCTCCTTCCCCCATCTCTCTCTCTCTCTCTCCCTCTCTCGCTTGTGCACACTCACTCTCTCTCTGCCGCCGCCCCAAAGTGAATCCAGAGCGTTCACAACAAGCTACTCCTTAGCCTCTTTTTTACTTTTTCACTTGGAGACAAGGTCTCACTAAGTTGGTGAGTTGCTCTGGCTGGACTAAATGTGCAATCTCCTACCTTAGCCTTCCAGAGTGTTGGGACCTCAGGCATGCACTATCATGCCTGGATCTCTGTTTTTAATAACCTGAAGAGCAACTCAGAGTTAGAGACCAAACTTAGTAATTTAACATCTACAGAAAAAAAGCTGATTTTCAATCATTGGTCTTGTGCTTATTCTCTGGTGTTCAGTTCTGCCCTTGCCTAACTTCTTCAGCTTAAGAGTAAGAGGGTTGCAGACAGAGACTACTAGTTTGGTATTTTCTCTTCAACTCACAGAACAGTAGCAATGAAAACTGAAAATTATAGTCTACTTCTTGGGCAAAACTAGTAGACAACTCAAATCTCAAATCATAGAAGAGATAGCAGAACTGGCAAAGGTGGTGATAACTAAACAGAAATGCAGGAGTCAATCGACAGACAGATTTCCACAGTTACAATTTCAGGTATCAAACTGAGCGAAGTATAATTTTCCAAAGTGAGAAACACATTGACCCAAGAAAGCAAGGTCTTCTGCTTATACCAGTGAGTACCAAACTGGCAGTGTAGCAGGACCTGGACTGGTCTCTGGGGTTAAGCAGCTATGACATGTGTTAAGCCAGGAACTGCACAAGTGCAGAAGAGTGGGCAATGCTGTGTGGTGAGACCTCTGGAAGAGAGAGGTTTTGCCGCTGTACTGGCTGGAAGCAGGAGTGTCTGTGAAAACTCACAACACAGGACAGTGAGTTATTCAGCAAATGTCTCCTAATCTACTACACACCGCAGGCTACAGCAAGAAACAATTATAAATACCTGACCCAGAATATACAAAGTCCAATCAAAGACGAGAACTTACAAGGGAAGCAACAGAAAGAAGATCTATTTAAAGACGGTACAAGAAAAAAGGTGCGAAGAAACTAGAGAAACATAGAGCTCTTACTGGGCAGATGAATACTGTGCCATGAATTTTAAAACTTAGTAACTGCTTCTATGAAGTCAAAACACAAAGCAAAGGTATAAGAACTCACTGGAAGTGATGACAAAACAAGAAATGAGCTAAATGAGCAGGCACAAGAAAAACAAGACAACAATTCATCGATTTCAGGAATGAAGGCAATGTGAAGAGTAAAACAGGAGTGCTGAAAATGACAAAAGGGAAGAAGAGAATCTTAAGCAGAATCTAAAAAGAAGGACTACATAAGGAAGCCATGCACAAAGATCTAATGTATCATAATTAGGTGTCCCCCAATAAGATGGGATAGAATGAATATATAAAATTAGAATTCAGGGAAATTTTTCATACAGTTTATGCTACATACCAAAAGGCACACCATGTTTCAAAACAAGTCATTGGGGCAACCCACTCGGGCCCCCTTCTGTCCCTCAGACAGAAGCTTTCATTCTCTCAATAAATATCTTCTGCTCTTACCCTCCGTTGTTCCTAAAATTCATTCTTCGATTTTAGAGAACATGAACTCGCGCCACATGCCTGTCTGCCTTGTGAGTTCCCAGTTTTCCCCATCATGGTTCTACTCTATAAAAGTCCCTAAAATATGACAGAGTCCCAGGCAACCCACTCGGGCCCCCTTCTGTCCCTCAGACAGAAGCTTTCTTTCTCTCAATAAATATCTTCTGCTCTTAAAAAAAAAACAAAAAAAACCCCCAAAAAAACCAAAACAAGTCATTTACGAGTGTACTGGGTGATATACTATGTACCCTCAAGTCCTCATATACTTTTGATGGGGCTGAGTCTGGCCCAGGGATTGGCAATGTGAATGCTGCACCCGCCCAGGGGTGGGGCCTACATACAGTGTAAATGAAGCGGGTTTTCCTCTTGCTTGCTTCGGCTCTCTGTTATCAGCGCGCTTGCTGCTTGCCAGCTGCCGCGCCACACCATGGTGCTCTGGAGTCAACTAAGTATGGACTGAAACTCCTGAGAAACTGTAAGAAATAAACCTTTCCTTCCCTAATTTTGGGTGTCAGGTATTTTGTCTCGGCAACAAGCGAAAAGTAACTAAGACAACAAGGATGAAGGAAGTCACTACAAAATATATCTTGGTAATGTTGTTAAATTTAAAGACGAAGACTCTGGGGCAAATGAAAAGAATGAAAGTGTTTTTTGGGGTTAAAAAATAAACCAGGCTAGCTGGCACACCTGTAATCCCAGCACTTGGGAGGCTGAGGCAGGGAATCACTAGGAGTTCAAGGTCAGCTTGGGCTATCCAGTGAGTTTGAGGCCAGCCTGAACTACAAAGCGAGACCGTCTCGAAAAAATAAATTAAACAAGTAACAAACCAGCTGGGCTTCAGCATCCTCCACCTCTTATAAGGGAGAAACATCTATAAAGTACTCAAGGAAAGAAAGTACAAACAACAAAAACATTCTATGAGCTAACTGCTGGTTAAGTGCAAAGACCTGGGGAAGTGATTCTGGACATGTGGAAAATTCAAAATATTTGTCCTTTAAGCCTTTTGGGGGATTGGAGCGGTAGCCAAGGGTAGAGTGTGTACTTAGCATGCACTAGACCTGCATTCCATCCCCAGCACAAAGAAAGTAAGCAAGCAAGCAAAGGAGACAGAGAAGGGGAGGGGGAGAGAAAGGAAGGAGGGAGGGAGGGAAGGAACAAGGAAAAAAGAAAGATCCCTTTTTGAAGAAAGAAATAAGAAACAAATTTCAGTCAACCAAATGACAAGTGAAAGAAAAAAAGATCACATACTGGCAGATGGGACTGAATGCATGTAACAGAAAAAGTAAAATCACTGGAATTTTTCTTGAATTTTACTTTTTGTGTACCTTGTAGCAATTTCCTTTTTATAAGCTTATCTGGCATTTGAGTCTGCTACAGATCTTTTTATTTTGGAGACAAGGTCTCCCTACATCGTTCAGGTTGGCCTTGAACTTGTGGCAACATTCTCCTGCCTCAGCCTTCTGCGTCCCGGCACTGAAGGTATATGCCACCACACTCATCTCCAAATGTTTGACAGGTTCTGTGGAGCCCCCTGGACCTGGTTTTTCTGGGAGACAGTGCTTAGAATCCTATCTTTTATTTCCATACTGTCTGTTTAAACATGCTAGCTCCAAAACAGAGAGACTTACATATTAGGAATTTATCATAATTATAGATATAAGTAGAAAAATCATCTCAACTGATCAATAGAGTTTTTTTAAATTAGTACATTTTTCAGTACATGATTACACATCATGGGCATCTGTATATAATCACAGTATACCTTAGTTTTTATTGTTTGGCCCCTTCCCCTCCCATGCTTCCCTGTTCCAACTCTTCTTCCCCTTCTCATTTGCAAAAACTCTATTTCCATGTTTTTCTTCAACTGTTTCTTTTAATCCCTTTTCCCTTTCTTTACCTCCCCCTCCCTCCCTTGCCCTCCTTCCCATTTGTGATCACTAGGTTTTGTCCGTGAAATTTACTAGTGTCTCCCGCCTGACAGCAGTGCCTTGCATAGAGAAGGGACACACACAGGAAACATTTGCTGTGTGACTGAATACTGAAGAAGCACTCAGCAAAATCCAACATCTATTTTTTGCTGAAACAATTCATGGAGAAAGACGCTAGATTAAAAAAGCCTAGCCTCGGTTTTCACTGTACACCCATGTACACATTTTGAATTTCATCATGTCATCTGAATATATTAACTTTCTAAAGTTAACATAAAAAAAATAAAGTTAACATAAAGTTAAAATGAAGTGTACTATTTTATGTTGGGCAGTCACATCAGACAACCTATTTAGTTATTACGAAGTAAAGTATCCCAATTTATTGGAGGGAACTAAGGATGGAGTTGGGAAACCTGCTTAATGTCACACAGCTTGTAGGTGATTTAATCTGTGGTTAAAAGTAAGTCCTATGCATTATTCTCCATTTAAACGTTATCTTCTCCAGGGTCCTGTTTAAGGTCCTCTTTCCATTCCATCCACTGACTGGACAGACTCAAGTTACCTCAAAACTTTAACTGTGGCCCATATGCTGATCACTTCAAAACTCTTGTCTCGGCCACACATCTATTCAACCACCTGCTGACAGCAGCCACGTGCTTTTCCACAGATAAAATCAGAACTACAGAGTCACTAACAAAAAGCCTGTGTGATCACTCTTCAGACACAATACTCCGTCTATGCAAGGCTCTGCACACCTTGAATTGCACTATCTTCCCCTCTCAACACCCACTGTACCACTGCACCTGCCGCACTTACAATTTACTGGGAGCAGTGATGGTGAGCCTTTCGGAGACAAGGGCCCAAGCTACAACCCAAAACCCACTTACTTACTACAAAATGTCAACACTGCAAATAAACCCTAACAAAAGGGTCTTGGCTTAGAGAAAACAACTCATACATTAACATATTCCATCCTAAAAGAAAGACAACATACATACCGTAGGTTTGCCATCACTAATCTGTAACAAAAGAGCTACCCTCCACACTCAGCCTCTTCTCTGGGTGGACCCTTCCCTTCTTGCCTTAGTGAACTGTGGCTGCAGAGAATACTCCTCTCCAGAGGGAGCCTCCTCCTCTCAAGTCGCCCCCTTCCCTAGCTTCACTGTCTCCATAAATTATGTTCTCTGGGTCTCTGCCCTGCATTCTGGTCTTACCGATTAGCTTCTCTTGGATGCTCAGAAATCATCACAACCATAAAATGCCTCTCCAAAGCCACTTTCTCCACTCTTCTCCATCTGGAGCTAACACAACTCTGCCCTGTGAGGCACAAAGGCCAACAAGTGCCAGCAGGACCCAGACTCCTCTTTTCTCACCCCTATGCAATTTCTCAGAAATTCTCAACTTCATTTTCAAATCAACCCAGAGACTAAACATGTCATTCCACCTTCATCATCACCTTTCCTAGATTCTGCTAGATACTCTCTATATAGCACCTCTGCCTCTCTTACAGACTGTAGCAGCCAAGCTGACCCAACTAAAACTTAAGGTCATGGCTCTACTCTGCACGAGAGTTCACAAAGACTTCCCAAAATACCACAGCAAAGTCCAAGTCCTTAGAGTGTTTCCATAAGGCTCTTTTAGACCTGGCATCCCTACTACCACTATACTGATCTTGCCACTCTCGCTACTGGTCTCCTTGCTGCTCCTTGTACATGGCAAACACACTCGTACTCCTGTCTCCGGGCCTGTACTCTTAGCATTTTCTGCTGCCTCAAATATAATTCTCTCAGAGAAGCCTATAGCTCACTTGATTGCATCACTCGACTATCTGTTCAAATGTACTATTACCCCACAAAGCCTTCCCTGACCACCTGATACGTAACAGGACGCTGCTTGGACCACCTTTTGACACTCCAAAACCCCCTCACCCAATTTCTTTCCAAGACTCTCCATCATCTAAAAACCTACATATTTATTATAGCTACAAATCCTAAAAACAGAATCTCCATGAGGGTAGGAATTTCTCTGCATGCTCACTGCTTTATTCCAAGTATGCAGAACGTAAGTGCTTAATAATAATGAGTGAAATGGGAAAATAAAGGCAAGGACTAATAAAGGGAGTAGGAAGTTTGGCTCTGTATCCCCAACCTCAAGTGTACCTCAATGCTGAATCAGTAGCGTGTGCTGCTGTCGTAGTGATGACTGGAGACTGAGCTCTGGTGGCTGAGACAGTTGCTACCACAGCAGGAGAGATGGTATTGGAGGTGGTCACAGGTGGACGAGACTACCAACAGGAGAGAAAGTTCATTAAAACAAAAGGAAAACTAAAATATAGCAAGCAAAACACTAAAAGTACAATTTGAAACTTGGACCTCCAAATGCATATGCTTGTCTCCTAATAAAAATAAAAGTCTCACCACACTGACTAGAGTTCTTCAGACAGACTGTTTCTAAGATAATTCCAGTCAGAGTTATCAAAAACCCTAACTTGGTTACACAGTACTGGAGACCCTCCTTTCCATACACAACTGGGGTTGGCACAGTCCCCTCTTCGTAATGCAAACTGGAATTTAACCCTTTGGATTTGGTACTTCCTTTGTCTGCCATGGGTCCTGATGTAGGCATTTTATACTATCCCAGCCTCTGGGTAGAGCCAGCTGTTCACTTCTGGATAGTACTTTGGCTCTAAGGCCAAGGTAGCATGCGAAAGACAGCAGTGCTCTGTGCTGTCAAGTCACAGTGTCCAAAGGGTAAAAGGCATAGGGGTTTCTGCAGATACTTTCTCTATCTTTCCACATGGCTACATGACCCTAGTCCTTACCACTATAACCACACGGACCTGACAAACGAGCTCCGCACAGGGCTTCCCTTGCTTGTCCACCATCATTCTGAAGACCTTGGTTCAACCCTTACTTGACCTTGGAACACACAAGGTCATGTACTAGCAAACTGTCTACTCTTTACCCCTTCTCTTCTCCTCAGCTTTCCTATCTGCTACTTCTACTGAACAGCTACTTGCCTCACACTGGTGCTACTGCCCCTCCTCCTCATTAGTGAGCTCTGTATTTTGGCTTTTACCCTTTTCCAATTAATCATATATTCCATATGGATTCCTGAGGGCCTAACTGCCCTCCAACTATGTTTTGTTGGCCACCAAGGCCTTTTGTTTTAATCTGAAAGCCAATCAGGACTCTTCCTTATTATATTACACAGTTGTTTCATGTTACATCTCTGACTCCTAAAGGCATTTGGATTTTCATTGCCTTATATAATTCAGCTAGATTAATCTTCTAGGTTTTTAAAAAATTGTAACATCACTAGTTTAAAAAAATCGTAGTTGCTCTCTACTGTCTACCAAATCAAGTTTATACTCTGTATCTTAGTGTCCTGAATTGACAGATAAAGTATCTTCTACATTAATACCTCAGTAGTACTGAGGCCAGAGATTTCCCTGGAAAAAACAAAACAAAACAAAAAAGGTGACAGGCACAGACTATCCTCCTGGAGAAGCATATGCATATACATAAGAACATACATAAAACTTTTAGGAGTTCATGGACCCCTAGCCAAATTAAAATACGTCGTTTTGTGTTTTGTTATTTTTAAAGAGGGTCTCTCACTATGTAGTTTAGGCAGGCCTCAAACTTGTGATGGTCTTCCTGCCTCATCCTCCCAGGCACTGGGACTGTAAGTGTGCACCCCCACGCCTGACTCCCACTTGTTCCTAACCAAACTTCACTACTCTGTCTACAACCATTATTCTCTTTCTAGATATTATTTCCCTCTTCATTTCTGCCTCACCTCTCTGAATCCTCATTACCATTCCCATTTCAACAAAAAACCTTTCCTTACTACCCATCATCTACATTCCTACTGCCCATGGCATGCCACATATCTTTCAAAACTTCCTCAAGTCAAGTCACTGAGGTCTGCCCAGCAAAGTGCCTGACCGCCATCAGGCACATGACACTTGCTGGCTGAGTACCCACAGCCCGACATGCCTGGATTGGTTGGTGAATGATGTGCTGCACTGCTGGTTGTGCTGTGGCAGCATTTGGCAACTGTGAGGTCGGCCTCAGGACTGTGGTTACTTTAGAACTGGACATTACAGCAGCAGCTGCTGCACCTGAAAAAAAATTGGTTTTGTTAGCATGGCTTGCAGACTTCAGCTTTACATACATTTATATGCCTTAGGAAAACAATGATTTCTAAAACTCAGTGTGCTGGGGCTCAGCTGAAGTACGTGACCTATACTCCCAGTGTTTCACAAAGGAGAGTAAGAAAAGGCTGGGCATGGTGGCGCACCTATTCAGGGAGCTGAGTCAGTATGATGATCTCGCTTGGTTCCAGTTCAGGAAAAGGGAAAACACTAAGAACATGTATACTCTAGAACTGAGATATAATACGATTAATAATTCACACTGTTTCTTTAAGGACATTCTTAGATGAAACTAGCTATTGCTTTTTTTTACTTTATTTTCTACTGTAAGTACCAAGACAATAACTAGCAGTGTGGCACTGTTGCCTGGACGCTGAGGTTCCAGCACTTTGAACACCAGCAGCAATGCTGCGCCACCCACACTGGCTTGGCTCCACTGATGCAGACCTCAATGGTGTGAAAAGGTGTCTTAGCGATGTCACAAAAATGGCTGATGCCACAGACCCCTGCAGGCCTTATGAACTGCAGTGGGCACCATGGAGTGATGCTACTGTGGAACAAACTTCATTCTGGGTCTTCTTAACTGATTTTGCCAATAAACAACTGCTTTACACTCTCTAGTAGAAAGGAACAATTTCTGATCAAAACTAGTAACTTATGAGAACTTAATTATAAATTATTGCTGTGTAAATAGTATTTATTTATTTTTGGTCCTTCTGAAACAGGGTCTCGCTATGTAGTTCAGGCTGGCCTTGAGCTTACTTTGTAGCCCAGACTGGTCTTGAACTCACTACGATACTCTTGCCTCAGCCTCGAGTGCTGGCATTATAGGCGTGTGCCACCACACAATAAATACTTATTGTTATGTGAATTAAAAAAAAAAATCAGTAACTGTTACCACTAAATTTAAAAAATATTCAGTACTGGGCTGAGATATAAATCAGAGACAGAGCACTTGTCTACCACACCTAAGGTCTTGGGTTCAATTCCCAGCACTGTTTAAAAAAAGATACTATTAGTATTCCTGACTTATTCATTAAAAACAAAGACTATGTTTAGATTGTGACAGCCTTGAGGAGTTCCTCTAAAGAACAATTTTTTACAACACACTAAGAATTTTTTTTAAACACACTAAGAATTTTCACTGCTTTAAGTTTTCACATATACTTGTTTAATGTAATCTGAGAGGCACATATTAGACCATGTTAAAAACATGTATTGCATTTACTGTCTTGCAACCTTAATAAGTTGACCCTGGATACACTCAATGTTACCACATCTTCTACCAAGCATGCATGTGCCACTATAGTATCTCAATAAAACATGGGAGTCTTTTTTGTATTTTTTTAAAAATTTTTTTGGTTTTTTAAAGCATTTTGCTATGGAGCCCAGGCTGGCCTTGAACTCATGGCAATCCTCCTACCTCAGCTTCCTGAGTGTTGCAATTATACGGGTGCACCACCACACCCAGTAAAACATGGTGCCTTTACCTCGAGGTAAATGAGAAGCTCCAATGTGAAGAGGGGGCCCAGGAGCATTGCTGCGAATAATGGACATCTGTACATTTGTGGTCATGATATGATGCAGGTTACTGGGATGACCCTGGAAGAACAGGATATAAAGCCAGCTTTATGTTGGTCACAGACATTGCCTCTGGGAAGCCATCTGCTTACATGTGTAAGTCAGGTTGCTCCTTTTAGTGGAAACTTCCAAGGGAAACAGCTCTGGCTGTTTCACATACGTCCTCTATAAGGACCCACGCGATTAGGTATGTCACAAGTCAGTGTGAGGAGCCTTCAAATGCTCCAGGTGTAGCTAAATGCTAGATCCCAGGAAGATGATATTTGACTCTACTTTTAGAAGCTCTCATCTCCAACAATAACCTTTCATACTCATTTTCCCTAACTGAAGGCTTATTTTTCCCCAGTTCCTTAATACATCTCTGCACGCATCATTCTTTATGCTGTTGAAGAGTTCTGAATGTCACTATTCTACAAGTACACCCCTATGAGTTCTTCAGCTCACTCGTTAAATGTCCCAACCCTCTGTCATCACTGCTTCTCAGGTGAGGGTTCCTGGATTCCAGTACTCAGTAGTATGACAAATGGAAGACAACCCAGGGTTTCTTGAACACTGATTTTTCTTGGTAACATGATAGCAAAGGGTAGAAATTTAGGTATTTTTCATACGTGGTATATAAGATTCAATAGCCAAATACACTTGAATGAAGACTTGTAAATTAAAAAAAAGAACAAAAAAAGGGACTTCAAAATAAACATTTACAATTATAGGGTTATCTTAGGGAACACGCCAGCACTGGAAGAGGCACACATCTGCAGTCCTTTAAGAAAAGGCAGAGCAACAATGCCTAGTGCTAGTGTTACGAGGTGGTTCCCAGCCCTCAGAGCTGTTTCTGTATAACCAATGACATAGTGGACTCTGACTACTTGCACACAGACTGACACAATCCGATTTGTGTCCTACACTGAGGGTAATGCCCAGCACATGGCAGTGGATGCTTGTAAATACTGGCTTCTTCTCTCTACTCTCTTTCTCAGACTACTATAATCCCTTTGCAAATATCCACACATGTATAATTTTTTATTTAGGACACTGCTCGATGCATGCATTCAATATATAATGATCAACAATTTGGCATCTTAGTTTGACAATCAGCAAATTAAGAAAAACACCTGTTGTCCACTGATAGTTGCCACGGGAATGGCTGAAGCTTGAGGGATGCTACTCTCCATGGTAACGGTAACCTGCCCCGGAACCTTGGGGGGAAGTGACAAGGTAGAAGGTGGAGCAGGAGCAATGGGACGGCTAGGCATAGTGGGCTTCGGGGGTGGCTGTGAACAGAAAACCACACAAAACGTATCAATAGCTTGTTCCAATGACCCACTTTGTTTCAGAGCTAAAAAGTACACAAATCAGACTTGGAGGATGACAGTAAAGATACCAGTAGCCCTGTATGATGTACCTTTTCCACTGAAGCACTAGCATGATCAATTTACAAATATTATTTTGGACTACCAAAACATAAAAGGGCTAAATGACTTCTCAGAGCCCCAGAGACAGTTAGAAATAGAAGTGGGACTAAAGCCCAGATCTGTATGGCTCATAGCCCATACACTTTCTTCCAAACAATGCTTCTCCCAAGTGCAGAAGTAAATAAAACTCCCAGTAACTGAAAAATAATCCAAAGGAAATTCACAGGCGGTATGTCTAGAAACCCCAAATTCCAGCTACTAAAACAAGATGACAAGTGTCGTTCCAAGTCAGCATGCCCGTAAGCTGAATAACATCGAAATGGCTAATAGGAAAGATCCTGGCATGCCAACTGCCCAATGGCACAAATTCAGGCACTGCAGAACAGCAGAGCTATGCGTTACAAAGAGCTGAACTGGCAGACCACAAAGAAAATATGAAGTACAAATCTAGGGTACAGCCGAAGACTTTGCTAAAAGTATCTTTTGCTATGGTTTAGTGTAAAATCTGAACCCTCTCCATTACCTTCATAAGTCCCTCCGAAAATGAGAGTGGCACTGCTGGCGTCAGGTGTGCTGGTGGGGCTGTCACTGCAACAGGTGTGGCCGATGCAACAGCATGGTGAGTAGACAACATCTGCACCTGTGGGTAGGGCCTTACCACAACGGGCTCCTGCTTCTCCTCCCGGGCCTGGAGGGAGCTGCTGGACCCCATGTGCTCCCGGGCACTGACTTCAGACTCTCGACCAGATTCATCATTGACTAGCAAAGACATGAAGGGTGAGGAGATACATCACAGTTTCCAATAAAATTAACACAGCGCACAGAGTGGCACCGACAGGGTTTATTCTGGATATTGTAGCTTTCCCACCTATGAACAAGGGCCTGGTAACCATTTAAAGTAAGCTCAAAGAAATTAAAGTGGATTACAAGATATGGGACAATTTCATTTAAAAAAAATTCTTAAAGTTATATAAACCTAACATTGAAAGGTTATATTTAGTACAGCTCCTAATTCTAAGAACAGGTAATTTTTCAAAAGGGAGGGACAGGGACGAGAGAGAAACTGTTTACTGTGCACTCCTTGTTTAAACTGCGCTGGGAATGGAATCCAGAGCCGTGCACGACCGAGGCAAGCACGCTACCACTGAGCTACAACCTACCCCATTTACACTCGTGTTTTTTTTTTTTTTTTAATTTTGGACTACCAAAACATAAAATCTACTGAAAAATTAAGACAACTGAGGAACAAACACTAATGTACTAAAGAGTCTGCGAAAATATTAACTCACATTTATCATTTTTCCAAACAACTTAGTATTCTTATTTTTTCTGAGCATATAGTATTTAGTATACAGAAAATTTAATTTATAAAACTAAAAATAAAAAAAATTTGTAAAACTATAGAGAAATTAAAGGTGTCTAAAGATCTACCTCATAAGGCACCAAAGTTAGTATTTCTTTCTTTCTTTTTTTTTTTTTGTCTTTTTGAGACAGGGTCTCTCACTAGGCAGTTCAGGATGGCCTTGAGCTCACTTTGCAGCTCTGGCTGGTCTCAAATTCGCAACAATTCTCTTGCCTCAGCCTCTTAAGTGCAGGGATTACAGGTATGAGCCACTACACCTGGGTTAACAGTTAATATTTCAAAACCTTCAGACATTTCTCACTTGTTTTTAATTTGGGGTGAGTTTTTATTTAAGCATTTCTCACTGGAGTGTATATTAACTTTTGTAAAGGCAGGTGCACAGAAAAAAACTTTTTGAGACAGGGTTTCACTCTGTAATTCAGGCTGGCCTCGAATTTGTGGCAATCCACCTGCTCTAACTTCCTACATGCTGGGATTACAGGCATGGGCCACCACTCAGCCACAAATATTAACTGTGCAGCTCAATGGACTCTGACAACAGTCACCAGGATCCAGCTCAAGAAATAGCACTGGGCCTCCACCACCCTCTGTTCAGCAGCCTTCCACGTTGCCTGTGGAAACCCACTGCTGTGACTTGTCACGCTAGGTTACTGTTGTCTGCTCAAACCCGACCTAGTCAGACTCCCTGCATACACAGCCAGTGTGCCTCGCTGACTGATCCACACTACTGCACACAGCAGGCTCTGCATCCTCAACGCTCTAAAGGATGCCGCTTTGGGAACAGAACACAACTCTCCCCTTTACTGTTAAGTAATTTAGATATTTTCAGGGCTTTGTTATGAGTAACAATAATACTGCCAGTAACATTCTTGTATTATGTCTTTTGGTGAACACACAGATCGTTTCTAGTTGACATGTACTTTGGAGTGGAATTACTGAATAATACAGACCACATATACACAGCATCATTTTCAAAAGGCAATGTGGGATTGTACTGCACACATATACAAAGGTTTTTAGCCACCATGTCACTTACGGTTAATTTATTTTCAAATTTTCACTATTAACAACCTCTTCAGGAAAAAATTTCTAGAAGCATTGGGTGAAAAGATTGACATATCTCTATTCTGTCATATATTGACTTTTCTTCCAGATCATTTGGAGCTTTAAAATTCAAAACCAGCTAACTGAATTATAATTTATATACAATAAAATGGCTAATCTATGAGTAGAGAATTTAATGATTGTTTTTTAAAGAAACAACCTCAGCAACACATACAAAAGAACAGTTTGGTCAGTTGTTAAAAACTTTCTAAAAAAACTGCCAAAGTAGGTTCCAAAAACAGTGGTACCATTTTATGTTCCGCCCAGCAGAGTAAGGGAGTTCTAGTTGCTCCTCCTCCTTTTTACTGTATATTTCTGGTTTAAACGGTGCTGATACACAGTCATACTGGTAAGAGTGCAGCAATTACTATTAATTACTATTTCTTTTCTTACTATTACTTATTTCTTACTATTTCTTACTATTATTATTAATTATTATTTCTTTTCTTTTTTTGAGGGGCTTTTTGGGACAGTGTCTCACTATGCAATTCAGACTGGCCTTGAACTCAGTGCATCTCCTGCCTCAGCCTCCTGACTTTAATTGCTATTATCTACAATGACTAGCAATGTTGAATCTCTTCTTATGTTACCACAGGCCATTCATATACATCTTATTTTGTGACGAATGTGTCTGTCTTAACCATTTTAATCAACAGGCTTTACTGATACAATTTACATATAAAGTTCTCTAATTCTCTGTGCAAACTCAGATCAAATTTCACAAAAGGACAGAGTAGTGTAACCCTAACACAATGATACAGAACACTTCCCATTACTCCACCGTTTATTCTCAGCCTGCGCTGCCAATCCCCTCCGTCCCACTGCTCCCACTAGACAGCACCCATCTGCTTCCTGTCACTCCAGCTTCTGCATCAACAGTACTACACAGCTTGCACTCCTGTGCATCTGCCTTCCTGCCTTTAGTAGAATGCTTCCTGCTACAACATGGAGGTTCATCAGTGCTGTGATGTGACTTGGTAGGTTGCCTGGTCCTTTTTATTGCTGAGTGGTATTCTATACTGTGGATACAGCACAATTTACTTAGCTAGCTTTGAAGCTTCCCCTCCTTGGCAGTCATAATAAAACTTCTAATATTTAAGTGCAATTGAGCAGGGAGCGGTGGCACATGCCAGTAATCCTATCACTGGGGAGGTTGAGGCAGAAGGATCGTTGCAAGTTTAAAGTCAGCCTGCTTACACAGCAAGACCATGTCTCCAAAAAAAAAATTAAGTGCAAGACTTTATATAAACATATTTTTCATTTATCTAATAAATGTGATTGCTCATTGCATATGTTTAATTTTTATAGGACACTATGCCAAGTTGTTTCCCAAAGTGACTAGAGCTTTGTGCATTCCCGTGCATAATAGTATATTAAATTCTGTGTCCTTTACACCTAGACCAGTGCTTGGTGCTGTCAGTCTTTCTAACACAGTCACTCTAGTGGATGCACAGTGATTTCTCATTGTGATTTTAATTTGCGCTGCTCTGAACATGAATTGTGAGCCATTTCTCATGTGCTTCTTTGGCATTTATATATTCTTCCTGATCTATTCAAATATGTTATTCAAACATTTTTACTACTGAGTTACAAATTGTTTATATATTCAGAATGCGTGCTTTAACAGATTAAACACTGAAAATGCCCTCTCTTGGTGGCACAGCATGCCATGATTTTTTTTTTTTTTTTTGAGGCACTGGGGATCGAACTCACAGCCTCACACCTGCCAGACAGGCGCTTAAGCCACTGAGCCAAACTCCCAGCCCTAGTTTTCTGAGGCAGGGTCGCACTATGTAGCTCAGGCTGGCCTTGCACTCGCGTTGTAGCCCAAGCTGGCCTCGAACTCACAAAGCTCCTCCTACCTCAGCCTCCCGAGTGCTGGGATTAAAGGCGTGTGCCACCACGCTCGGCTATGCCATGATTTTCTTAATAGTGTCTTTTGAAGACAATTCATTTTTAATTTGCATCAACTGCTTCAATGATTAGTTTGTATGTGTGAGACCTAAGAAATTTTTGGTTACTCCAAGGTTGTAAACATTTTTTTCTGTTTTTGTTTTTAGATATTCTGAATTTTACATTTATGTCTGTGATACATTTTGAGTTCATGTGGAGATAAAGAGTCAAGGTTCATTTTTCCTATATGGATATCCTGGTGTCCCAATACTATTTTGTACAGTTTATTATTTCCCTATTGAATTATGCATTTTTGTCAAAAGTCAACTGACCGTACATGTTTGTGTCTATTTCTGCATCTCCATTTTGTCAGATATGTATTTTTATCTTTATGCTAATTCCACACCATCTTGATTAGTGGAATTTTGTAGCAAGTTTTAAAATAATATAGTAGTGCTTTCCAATTTTCTTCTGGCCAAAACTGCTTTAGCTATTTTAAGTCCTTCAAATTTCCAAATAAATTTTAGAATCAGACTGTCAAGTTTCAAAAAAAAAAAGCATGGTGGAATTTCAAGTAGGATTTTTTTAATTCCACAGATCACTTTGGGGAGAACTGATACCCTAAAAATAATGAATTCCCAAGTTCATCAACATGGCAAACCTTCTGTTAGCAATCATACAATCTCTTAACTCTATGTCCTATATATACTTTGTTATATTTATCACCACGGGATTGTTCGTTTTGCTTTCATGTTTTGTATTTCTGACACAGGGTCTCACTATATCGTCCCAGATGGGCTCAACCTCACTATGTAACCAAGGCTGGCCTTAGACTCTCGATCCTCCTACTCTAGCCTGCCAAACGTTAGGATTACAGGCATGCGCCACCATGCCCAGCTGCAATATTGTTTTGTATGCCGCTGTAAATGGTGCTATAAGAATTTCATTTCCCACTGCCAGTATTTAGACATATATAGTACTAGCTATCTGTACACAGATCTTATATTCTACAATTTTACTCATTTTTTATTGTTTTTTGAGACAGGGTCTTGGTATGTAGTTCAGGCTGGCCTTGAACTTACTGTGTAGCTCAGGCTGGCTTTGAATTCGTGATAATCCTACTGCCTCAGCCTCTTGAGCGCTAGGATTGCAGGCATGTGCCACTATATCTGGCTCAACTTTACTAATTTTTTTTTGGTACCAGGGATCGAACTCATGACCTCGCACTTGCCAGGAAGGTGCTTGTGCCACTAAGCTATATCCCCGGCCCCTCAACTTTACTAATTTTACACACCAATTCTGGTTGTTTTTTTGAAAGACTTTCTAGAGCTGGATACAATGGCATACGCCTATAATTCCAGAACTACGAGGGCCGGGAGTTTGGTTCAATGACTTAAGCACCTGTCTGCCAGGCACGAGGTTGTGAGTTGTGGGTTCAATTCCTGGTGCTGCAAAAAAAAAAAAAAAAAAAAGGAAAAAAATAAAGTTTTAGCCAGGTGTGGTGGCGCATGCCTTTAATCCTAGCACTTGGAAGGCTGAGGTAGGAGGAGCATTGTGAGTTCGAGGCCGGCCTGAGCTACACAGTGCGACCCTGCCTCAAAAAACCAGGACCGGGAGTTTGGCTCAGTGACTTAAGTGCCTGTCTGGCAGGCTCGAGGTTACAAGTTCAATCCCCGGTGCCGCAAAAATAAAAACAAACAAACAAACAAACAAAAAACAGAACTACGAGAGGCTAAGCAGGACGACTGCAAATTCGAGTCACACTGGGCAACTTAGTGTGACTCTATCTCAAAATAAAAATGGGAGGAGACTAAGGAGATAGCTCAGTGCAGAGCCCCTGTGCTCAGTTTCCAGCACTGGAAATAAATACAAAAATAAAAGATTCCTTAGAGCCTGGTGCAGTGGCAAATCCCGGTACTCCCGGCACTCTGAAGACTGGGGCAGGAGGATCACAAATTCAAGCTTGCAAGTTCAAGCCCAGTCTGGGACACTTACGCATGCACATACACATGTAAACATGTACACATTTACACACAAAAACCTGAAGATGTAGCTCACTGCAAAGGCCCTGGGTTTCACATATATATGTAAAACTAAAAAACACAAATAAGATTCTTTAGGATTTCTGCATACATATCTATGACTAAGGATAGTTTTACTTCTGTCTTTATGCTTTGTATTGATTTTTAACTTTTCTTCTTGTCCAGAAAAATTTTCTTTAATAAAGTGTTGAAGGGAAACACAATTTCATAACATCTCCCTATCTGTCTAGGAAGACTGATTTTTAACAACTTCATATTGATCATTTTCAGTTAGGCTCTTTGAGAATTCATCTACCATTTTCTTTCAGACATCTGGATTCATTTCAGTTCATTTTTACCAGAAAAGAAGCATGAAGTATTAGTTCTCTTAACATTTTTTTTTTTGGTACCGGGAATTGAACTCACGATCTCGCGCCCGGCAAGCAGGCACTGTGCCACTGAGCTAAATCCCCAGCCCTCTACACTTAACTTTGAACTAACGCTTGAAATCCTAACATGCTAAGATCCCCAATCACTTCTTCTGATATGCACAACAGGAAACACAGAGAAACAATTAACTACTTAGAAAAAACTTCTATTTTCTTAAGAGCTACTGAAAGAATAAATACACATGTCCTCTTCAGAAGTGAATTACAGGGCTGGGGATACGACTCAGCAGTGTGACACCTGTCTGGCAAAATGCAAGGTCCTGAGTTCGATTCACAGTGCCACAAAGAACAAATCAAAACAGAAGTAAATTACAACACTTTGGTCCTAAATCAATTTTTTTCTGACAAAATTTGAGGACAATTATTGCTAAGAAAGACCTTTTTAAACAAGGAGCTTAATTCTTTGCAAAGCAAAGTTTTTTTCAAATGATCTCCTTACTATATTCCCTTTATATTATCCTGTTGTGAGTTTAAACCGAAGACAAAACACTGTCAAAAATATATGTTAAGGAATCAAGAACCAGTCAGACGTGCTGGTGGATGCCTGTTATCCCAACACTAGGGAGGCTGAGGCAGAAGGACTGCCATGAGTTCAAGGTCAGCCTGGGCTACATAGTAAGTTCAAGGCCAGCCTCTGCTACAAAGTGAGACCCTGTCTCAAACTCTCCCCACCCCGCCCCCGCAAAAAAAAAAAAAAAAACACGAACATAAAACACACAAATGGAGTGAAGACCTTCAGGTGGCTCTCCAAGAATATAAGAAATTCCTGAGTATACCATGTCCCTCCTCAATAGCAAGCACAGCACATACAAAGTTGCATTAAAAAACCATTTCTGGCTCTCCTGTAGCGTTCATTCTATGGAAGCTCTTAACCTGAGTTACTGTGCAAGATGGAGTCAGCAAAGGTTTCAAGAGAAAATGATATCCAAGATGAAACGTCAAGAATCAGCCAGGTAAGTGAGTGGAGAAAGGAACACAAAGACTATGACAGGAAAAAAATGTACAAAGCCCCAGCGTTACAAAAATTGGGAATTTTACATCATTCATTCAGAAAACATGAACAGATGCAGCATCACAGGAGTCATAAAGTAGTTTAAAGGAACTTCAAATCTAAAAGGAATTAAAAGGGCCAGGAGTTTGTTTCAGTGACTTAAGCGCCTGCCTGACAGGTGTGAGGTTACAAGTTCGATTCCCAGTACGGGGTGGGGGTGGGGGGTGGGGATATATATATATATATATACTTAAAAAGAATTAAAATAAACTTGTAACAAGTTGGTGGGGGAAAACCAAAACAGGAAATAAAGCTAAAACATTAGAGAAGGGTCACTACTGACAGGTAACACAGACCAATTAGTGGCCTCAGCTCCTGACTTCAGCAATCAGGAGACAGAGGCATCATTTACCATAAGGATCACAAGAACTGAGTAGTGACAGTCAAGCAGGGTGGTACATGCCTTACAGGATTCTGGTGGGCCAAGACAGAAGGGCCAAAAGTTTGAGTCCAACCTGCGCCATTTAATGACTTAGTGAGACCGTTTGAGGAGTTTTAAAATGGTGCTACGGCTGTAGTTCAATGCAAAGACCTGGGTTCAATCCCCAGTACTGCCTTTGATCACGTACAAAACCGCACGGTAAAGGAAAAAAAAAAGAATAGAAAAATTTATTTTGCTTTGCAATGCCATCTTTTTACTTAAGGCATAGAAAAAATTATTTGAAGGAGCTCCTCAACTTCTGTACTGTTAACTGGACTGGATAACTGCTTGAGGGGAGGGGCAATCTGGCACACTTTAGAACACACAGCATCCCTGCCTCTACCTATCTGAAGCCAGCAGCACCCTCTAGTTGTGACACCAAAGATATCTCCAGGTATGTCTAATACTCTTCAAGAGGGGAAATCACCCCCTATAGACAAACACTGATCTATAGCACTTAAAAGGGTTACCACCACTAAAAAACCAAGGTCTATGGAAGTACTATTTAAAAACCTTCCTGGGACATGAAGATTTTTATACGCATGTACTATTTCAAAACCTCTTTTCCTAGACAGTAAACTACTAAGAGGCAAGACCTTCACCAGTCTTGTCCCATTGGGTTCCCTCATGGCATTATTACTATCACTGTGGGAGTCAAATAAGTGCATATTAGTGCTTTTAAAAACTAGTTCTTATAGTCATGCTTTACTAGAGTAAATGTGAAAAAAGTCATTACAATCAGACAAAAATCTCTTATCTAAATTCATAAAGTAATAAACCTTTCTTCAAATTCAATAAACAAGTATTAATTAAAATCCTAGCAAGAAAAAAAATTCTATCACGAATTTGCTAATTTTAAAGTTATAAAACTAGCAACACTCTTAAAACAGGAAACAGTATTGCAGGGTACACATCTCACCCGTAGCAGCTGGGTTTATCAATCCTGCAGAACCACTGTTTGCAATCTGTGAAGATGGCTGGCTCAGCCCAGTGGAAGGGGTTCCTAACCGAGGAAACTGTTGAGAGCTCATTTCCACCTGCAGTACACAATCATACAGTTACTACTAGCTTGCAAGGTCAGAACATTGAAATCAAAACATCTTTAGCATCCATGATATCTCTCCATAAAATAGAAAATGCAGCATTATTTACCTAAAACATTAACTTATGATCATTATAAATGAAGACATCTAAATTATGAAGGTCACGGGATAGGTATCACAAGGCATATGCATCTGTGTAAAGTTTTCTAGAAAACAGCATGTCTCTTTAAAAGATTCACACGAAGGTAAACAGAACTGTAATTAGTATGTCATAAGATTTAGAGGAGAAATACCAGCCCCAAGAAAGGATTAGAAACATTACATTAAGATCTGAAGCGAAAGGAATTCTCTATGCTTTTTTGTAAAGGCCTCCATTTTTTTCTTTTTCTTCTTTTTCAGACCCCCAACCCCCACCCCATCCTGTCCCTCGCCAAACAAGGCTCCAGACCTCTACCTTCTCTAAAAAACATCACCCACTTTGGTCTCACGCTCTACCGGTCTCCCCCACTTGGCCCCTACCGTACCCCGAATCTCTGGTAAGACAGGAAGACACGGGTGTTCGACTTCGTGTCCCAAGAAGGGGCAGGCGTCCTGCCGAGCCCCTCGACAGGGTAAATAAACAGTGTGCCGCTTTACCTGTGGCCGGTGGCCGCCGCCCGCCGCCCGCCCCTCCCTCTTCTATGGCGCTAGCCTGGGGGTGCCGAGGAGGTTCCATCCCGGTGACAACGCTAGGCTCCGGAGACAAGGTCAGAGCTCATGCTGGAATGCCCTGGGCCCGCCGCTATCAGCCCCGCCAGCCCCACTCACCCCGCCGCCCGGCCGCAGCTCTGCTCCCGGTTCTCTACCCCAGAACCAGCCCCTTCCTCCCCCGCCCGCCCATTGGCTCTACGCCCGGAGCGTCACTGGAGGCCCCGCACCAATCCACAGCGGCCTGCGCGCTCAGGGCCCGCCCCACCCTCCCGCCGACCGCTGGCCAATTAGGTGCGAGTCTGGCCGGGGCGGCCCAAACCCCTCGAGGCTGGGCCAATGGCAGAGGGAGACAAGCACTCTCGGCCAGAGGGGCGGGGACCGGGGAGGCCCCGCCTCGGCCGGGGTCTGAAAGCGGCGGGCGCAGGGCCCGGATGTGGAGAGTCACTTTAAACTGCTCCAGGAGCCAAACTCCCTGGGCCGGCCGCCCGCCCGCCCGCCAGGCCGCCCGCGCGCGCGCGCCCCGGCCCCCTCAGCTTCCCCGCGGAGGTCCGCGTCCGCCACGCCCCCACGCTCGGGTCTGCCCACCCCTCCTGGTGCCTCTCCCCTCCTCACCACAGAGACACCCTGCCCCTGCCGCTGGCTCAGCTGCGGTGTCCAGCGTGCGCAAGAGCCGCGGCCCCCGCTACAGGAGCCGAGGCACCGCTGCCCTTCCCCGGGGACGCGCCGCGGGACGGACACTGCAGTCGGGTTTGGCCGCCCCGCCCCCTCGTCGCCTCCCTAGCCCTCCCAGGCGCCCGTCCCGCCATTGCCTGGGTGCTCCGCCGAGCGGCCGCCGCGCCACCTGGAACTCCCTCGCGTGCGCTCCCCGCCGGTGGGGCCGCCGTCCTCGGGCTCCGGACCCGCGCCGCCCGGGCGCTAGCACTCTGCCCCCCACCCCTCACTTCAGCGCCGCTGCTTCCGCCGCCGTAACGAGCCTCTCTCCGATTGGTGGGGCCTGGCCCCGCCCACCTTCCAGAAAGCCATTCTGCTCTTAGCCTGAGGCGGAGAGCGGACGGCCCTGCCCCTTGGCGCCGCGGAGGCCTTTGGGAAGTGTAGTTCCTGCCTCCGGGAGGGCGGGCTGCCCGGGAGGCGGCGAGCGCCGGGGCGGGGCTTCAGACGATGGGGCTGGGGCAGCACGCCCCTTCGCAGTGTGGAGTGGGTCCGGCTTTTCCTCTTTACGGAGAGGGAAGATAGTGGACCCCTCCCATTGCCCCAGCCTGCAGACGCTGGGTTTCATTTTTCCGAGGTGGGGTGGTGCGACGCCGGAAGGTTAGCGGAGGCTCGGCGGCGCCGATGGCGTCCCCGTGTGTGCCGAGTTTCCGCGTCGACCGCGGCCGTCGGCGCCTCGGCACGGCAGGAGGGTCGGGCGCGCGAGGGCTCGGACCCAGCTCGGGCGGCGCGGCTCCCCTGCCCGGTCTCCCGGCCCGAGAAGCGCGGGCGGCGCCAGGGTTGGAGTGGGGAGGTGGTCGCCTGCGGAAGCCTTGGCCCGCGCTGCCGGGCCGACTTCGGCTCTGGTAAGAGTACGGCTCGCCTTCCTGGTGCGATTTTAGACCACTGATTAGTTAAAAAATAAACGGAGCTCACATCCCTTCTTTGTGTCCGCACCGTTGTGTAAGCCTGCTACTTGGTAAGAGAGCGGGACCTGGCTACAAGGATAAGTCGCAAATACCTCTCCTCCCTCAAGCCACTTTTTTCTCATTTCACATCTTCATTCTGAAATGACTGCAAGTAACTGATATATTTCAGCCTGCTTTTTAGTTTTTCATGTCTTTTTGAGACAGGGTCTTGCTATATACTTCAGATTGGCCTTGAGCTCACTTTGTAGTCCAGGCTGGCCTCGAACTCAGAGCAGTCCTGCCTCAGCCTCCCAAGTGCTGGGATTACAGGCATGTGCCACTAGGCCCGGCTCTAGCCCGCTGTTTAGGCAGTTTTACTCCTTGTTGGATGCTACTCTCATCGTCCTTAACAAACTGCTTCCCCAAAGTCACCAGTACCTACCAATTTCAAATCCAATGGTTCTGTTCACATCTCTTCTTTCACTGAGCAGTAATTCCTTAAAACATTGTTCCCTCCTTCTCTGGGATTAAATATAGTTTCTCCAAGTCCCCAATGATCTTTTAGTGCTATATTGTCTTCCAAAATGGCGTCATGTGCTCCCAGTTTCAGTTATTCTTAAAGATTTTTATACGATGACCTCTGGAGTTTTACACCCATAATTCCACCTTGCTGTGCCATCCTCATAGATGTCTAGCAATCTGTTGAACTTAACATATTGAACATCTATACTGATTTGCCTCATCTATGTATTTCTGATTCCTGGGTTCCTTCAGGGGCATGGCCTTCCTTTCTGCTTTCAAGTTTATACTTGTGTCACACACTTCCGAATGCCAAAATTACTGTATCAGTGATTTCTTTGAGTTCACTGAAGAGAAAGATTTGTGCTGGTGTTGTTTGGACAATTGAATGCAAATATCTTGTGCTCTGGGTGAATGATTTGGGGATGACAATGCGCAATGTGTGTACCATTGTTGCCCCCTGACAGATGTGTTTTGAAATTTTTAGGTGTTTTCCTTTCTTTTTCTTTTTCTCCTTGAGGTAAAATGGACTTGGGAAAAAAAATCCAAAATTACCGTACTGCCTGATAGGTATTTCCGTATCTGTTTTCCAATAATTTGTACAGTCTTGGTTCAAACCTTCATTGGTTAATATGTTTTTGAAATGGGGGTCTCAGTATTTTGCCTAACCTAGTCTCAAATTTGTGGCTCAGTGATCCCCCTAGTTTGGCCTCCCGAGTAGCTGGGACAGTAGGCATGTACCACCATGCCCAGCTCAAGGTTTCATGATTTTTACAGAATGCATTCCCCAGTCAAACCTTTTTCTATCCCTCATCTGTCCTCCATAGAATTATTTTATTAATCCACTAATCTGAGTCCATCTTTTTCATCCATGGTGTTTCACTAACTTCAGAATATATTCCAAATCCATGAGTCTAGCTTTCGAAGGCTTAATGATTTAGTCCCTCATCCTTCAAACACTGGACACTACACAACAGTTTTTATCCCTTCTCTGCACAGTTCAGCTTCCAGGGTTTTACTCTAGCCTTAAGTTCTTCCTCTGATTGGACTCAACCTCAGCAATCATCTAGTTAGGCCTTCATCAAATTCCTCCCTTCTGCCACCCTTCAGATACATCCATGGATCGCCTCAGCATCTCTATTACAGCAGTGATCGGAGTGCACCTGTGCTCCTCCCGGAGCAGGCAAACAGAGAAATTACTCATCTTCATATCTCCCACCAACAAGGTTGCAATCCAGGCAATAAATGTTTGCTGAATATAACCACATGAACGTGAATGAAATCTGAGTTCTTTGAATTACTAGGGATATTCTGTGCTGCTTTATTCATTCATGACTACTTCAAGGAAAATAGATGCTTCACCCACTGTTGCAGTTATTGTCTAGATTTTCCATCCATTGATTGTGATGTGCTGAAGATAGATCTGGTGCTCCAGCCAGTTGAACTTTCCACACTCCTCATATGTTCAAGCTCTTTGCCAGTTTTAGGGATTTCTTGAATTGTTGGGTTTTTGAAAATGATTATCTACTCAACATAGTTTGAATGGATTAATCAAGATACAGTCATCCTATCTGCTGGATGGTTTTCTAGAGAAAAACAAGTAACTACTGTCCTCTGTCAACAAAGAGGATGGGTTCTTCACAGAATGTTTTGTGCTCAGTTAAATGTCAGCTAATGATCTGTAAGTGTTGATGAAACTCAAGTGGGCTTTTATATCACTGGACCTACATGGTTCTCATCTGTCATGACCTGCGTGATCTAATGAAACTGATCCTTTGTGTTTCTTCTCTGTCCAGATACACCCCTTAGCCCAACTTCCCAGCCAGGAAACATCTAGTCCCTTCCAGTTCATTCACTGGTAACATGAGCTTGTCATTACTTACCTCAGTCTGAGTTTACAGATTAAATGAACTGTACCTACAAAAGATGTGACACTTTTTTTTTTTTCTCGTACCAGGGATTGAACTCACAGCCTTGTGCTTGCCAGGCAGCTAGCTAAATCCCCGCTGAGCTAAACACCCTGCTCAAGATATGACACTTTGGAATTTGTGAATACCCATTGTTTTTATAACCTTTATATATTCAGTACCCAGGCCAAACTTATCTGTCTGTTCCCAGCACCACATTCTGGCATTTTTTTTTTCACGGTACTGGGGATTGAGCCCAGGGTCTTCAACCTAAGCTGCATCCCCAGTCCTCAGCATCACTCTGTACCATCATTCCCACCCCAGCTGTGTCTTTACTAGGTGTGGCAGATGGGTTCAAGGATAGTCCCTTATTCCTTCCTGATGTTCATATCCTTGTATCATTGCTTTCCCGTGAGTGAGGGCAGGACCTATGGTTTTATCCATAGCATGTGGTAAAGGTACCGTGATGTGCTTGAGTGTGTTGTTAACATGCCTGTTTTGCTACCTGACTCACTCTAGTGCAGTGATAGTGAAACTTTTAGAGCTTTCAATAACAACAAACAGCTGGCTACAGCACACGTTAACCACCATTGCTCTAGAGACTCTTCTTGCTTGCTTGATGAAGCAACCTTGTGGCCCACGTAGCAAGGACCTGCAAGTGGCCTGTAGGAATTGATCTAGGAATCAAGGGCAGTCTCCAGATAAACACCTGCAAGAAGCTGGTGGCATGCCTTAATCCTACCACTTGGACGCTAAGGCAGGAGGATCACTTCGAGTTTGAGACCAGCCCTACAAAGTGATACCCTGTCTCAAAAAAAAAAAAAAAAAAAAAAAAAAAAAAAAAAAGAAGAAGAAGAAGAAGAAGCTGGAGCCCTCCGTTCTACACACTAAAGAAATAAATTCTGCTAATGACTTGAGTAAACGTGGAAGCTGTTTTTTCTTTAGTTGAGCCTCCAAGTGAAAGCACAGCCAGTGGATGCCTTAATCACAGATCCACAAAATCCTGAGCAGTGGAGCTGGCATAGGCATACCTGGGCCCTGGTGTATCATAGTAAGTGTGTTGTCCTACGATGTAGAATTTGTGGGCATTTGATACACAGCAATACATCTCTAATACAGCAAACGTGGGCTAAGATCTGATTCTAGGGGAATGGTTTTGTGTAGGTTAAGATCCAAAAGGCTCCCAGGCAGGTCCAGCTCCTAGGTCAGGTTTTGGTTTACTAAGTGGTGTTTGTCCTTCTTCCCCCACACTCAACTGTGATTTGACCTCTGTTTCTGTTTTTATACACTGCCAGTTGTCCTAGGAATTCCATGCTCTTTTTTGCCTTATGGTTTCAGCCAATTCTTGGCTCACTTTTCCTATGACTTTCATGGAGTTTGGGCTTTTCAGCTTCTGTTCCTTCTGTTGTGTTTATATCATTTTCAAGTTTTGGAGAAAATTGAGGAAAGTAATTATGTACGTTCCTCTTTGTTAGTTTGGGTAGAACTTTCTTTCCGGATAGCCACATTCCTCTGTATCATCTCTGAAAACCAAGAAAGGTTCTCTGAACTGAGCCCACCTGGATAATCTGAATCCTCTATTTTAGTCAGGCCATACTCTTCATCAGTCTGCAGATTCTCTTTTGCCGCAGAAGGTACTATATTCACAGCTTCCATCAGGGATTAAGATGTGGGCATTTGAGGACAGGATCACTTTTCTACCTACCACACTATAAGTCTGATCTATCTCTGGGAGTCAGGAGACCTGATTTCTCTTCCAACTCCACTGCCAGTTAGCTGTCTGACACTGGGTCAAATGCTCTCGTCTTTGAGCCACTGTGTCACATTGGGAGGCAACTACCTAGAGGCATCAGTGTGGGTTGAACCTAAGAATGAAAGGGGGTGAGCACAGAGAGACACAGCAAGAGCGTGGGAGCTGGGGGGTTTCTACAAAGGCTGGAGGAGCTGGGCTACCAGAGTTCACCACGCTAAGCGCTGTTACTGTGAGGACTGTGCAGTCACTGTGAGGGCAGCACGACCAGGTCTCACACCCACCTTCTGGGCTCTGGGGCCCCTTTCAGACTCTTGTTGACTTTTAAGCCACCCCGGTCTGGCTCCTTTTACCTCTGGTGGTGTTGTGGGCTCAGGCATTCAGAATGGTTCAAATGTGATCCTTTCCTGGCCACAGAGGCCAGATGACTCTACGAAAAGCCCAACAGATGACGTCCCCAGGCATAGGGACCTGTTCCTGGTGTGCTTTCCTGCCTGCTACAAGGTTTTGTTTGGCAAGCCCCATGGAGTTCCCCCTAGCTGTGTCTAAGGACCATTGTTTGGGTCAGCAATGCCATGAATTGCAGACCAGCCCCCTTTAGGAGGAATGCAATAAAAGGAAATAGACTTAGTAACCACAGATCTAAAATAGGAAATGCACAGGTAGAGCTGGTCAACAAGTCCAGGTCATTCTTCCCTACATTGACACACATAACTCCCATATCATCTGACTTCTCAAGAAAGGTTGGGTGTAGACTGCTGTAGAAACAGCAATGCTATTTTTCAGTATTTGGATATGCCATACTGTTTCCTTAATTTACCTTGAGATTTTTATCTAGCCCAGTAGCAGTGTTTTTGCTGATATAATGCTGTTAATTCAGGTATTGGAGAGCTGGGTTTGTTTTTCCTTCTTAGGTTAGTCTCCAGTCTCTCTGCTGCTCACACAACCATGCCTGATGCTCTTCTACTTCCTATTCTACTTCCTCTTTATCCCCCAACTCACAACTGCCCAGACTCCTCTGCTGCACCCACCAAAAAAAATAAATAAATAAATAGAAGCAAAACAGAGACCTAGCAACAGAGTTCTCTGGGGGAGGGGTGTCATCAGAACATGACTATACAAAGACTATGTCTCGGATTAGTGAAAATAGATGAAAATGACTTCACTGTGATCCTGGCAAGGCTGGAGTTGCTGCCCAGAGGTAGTGCTGTGAAATACTGTGGGAGCCTGGGGGGGACAGCAGAGAGGTGGAGAAGCTTACTTTATTTTCTCATCTTAGGAATTTGTACACTCAAAATACATTGCCACTTCTAACTCCAGTGTTTCTGTATGGCCCCAAGTTATACTGATATTACTAGACTTGACCTTGTGTTTCACCATTATAATTGCTTGCTCACTTAATCTTGAATAGTTGAGAAGAGCCTGGAAAATTAGCTCATGTAAGGAACTGCCTCCTTCAAGTGTTTTAGAACCAGGAAGCAGAACCAACTGGGCTTGTATGCTAGAACTCTAGAGAATCAGAGAATGATGACAACAGCAAAATACTTGAACAAGAAAGTGAATTCAGCAAGCTCAGAGGATATGAGGTCAACATACAAAAATTAGCGGTATATCTATTTTCTAGCAATGAATTTTTAGAAAAAAAACTTCAAAATATTACCATTTAGAATAGCAACAAAATTAAAATATTTAAAAATAAACAACAAAATATGTGATTTCTGTATAATGAAAACTTCAAAAGGTTGCTGAGAGAAATTAAAGAACTACGTAGATAGAAATGTATATCATGAGTTTGGATTAGTTGATTAAATGTTAAGGCAAGTTTCCCCCAGTTCAATCTATAGATTCAACACAAGCTCAATCAATATCTCAGGAAATGCATTTGACAGAAATTGATGAGTTGACTTTAAAATGCATATGGACATGCACCAGGCATGGTGGCAAATCCCTGTATTTCCAGCACTTGGGAGGCTGAGGCAGGATGATTGCTGCAAATTCAAGGGCAGTCTGGGCTACAGAGTGAGTTCCAGGCCAGCCTGAACTACATAATGAGACTATGTCAGAAAAAAAAAGGCGGGGGGACCCTGCAACCAGCCTGGGAAGAATCTGGGAATCAGGTGACTGACCTGTCCCCCTACATCAGTGGGACCAGGCACCCAAGTAGGACCCTGACTAGGGCACATACAATGGACAGGTGAGACTAGCACGATGAAATATGAACCAACAGGTGATAAATTACGTGAATCACAATTGTACTTATGGACAAAGACACATGAAATAGGAGCAGGTCGATGGGGCTGCCCCCCTTTTTAAAATTTTTAAAATTTAATATTTTATCTTGTTTTATGTTTGTTTTTGTTTTTCTTTTCCTTTTCCTCTTTTTTTCTTTCTCTTCTTTTGTTTCTTTTTCTTTTCTTTTTTTCTTCTCTTTTCTAAATGGCTGGGGAGACCTCCAGCCACAGAAAACTAACCCTATCCCCCAAACCCAGAGACCAAGTTCAGCTAATCCCTTAAATATTCCTTTATTCTTTTCTACCACTTTCTCTAGCTTCCCAAACCTTTCACAATCATCCTTTGTCCTCCAGTATTGCTTCTACTTCTTTTCCAGTTATCTTTGTTTTATACACTATCCTCCCTAAATTTCCCCACCACAGGATAAAACCACTCTTTCAAGGAGAAACACTTTGCATACAAACTCCTAATTTATGATTGGTTCTGTTATATAACTATGGACTTTACTCCTATAACTTTTGACTTTGGTCTAAAGTACAAAATCAATAGTTACTACAGTTCATCAGTTTCTAAATTGTGCTCAATGCTATTTTTACTTCTAATTGTACTATTCTATCTAGGATGTCATATCTCTTGTAATCAGTTGTTCTCCTTTCTGTAACAATACTGGGAAGCTCTGGTGTCACGGTCTAGCCGGGCTAGGTCCACAGAGTCCCCAAAGATGAGCTGAGTGTCGGCGCATGGAGAACAGACACACAAGCAGCTCAGGGACTGTGTGAATCTGCTTTCTTTATTGTTTTTATTATTATTATTGTTAGTATTATTATCTTGTAAGCTCTAACAGCATAATTTGTACTTTTTTTGGCAAGGGTTGAAAGTTTAGATAACAAGAATGAGATCAACAGGTGTTTTTATGGTTATATGGTTTTTATGGTTACATGATTTGTCAGTATACATGGTTTGTCAGCATAGGCAGAAAGTTTATACTTAGTTAAAGACCTTGAAGCATGTTTTGGCTACTAATAGATTACTGACTGGTTTTAAATTAGTTGAATCAAGTTTTTATATTTATCTATGGGAAAAAGTCTCAATAATTGTTTTAAAATATCAATCTTGACTTAGGGAGGTCTAATGTACTATAGGGGGTTGAATTGTTTTAAATGTTCTATTGTGATAGCCTAGCTAAAAGCCTGCAAAACACAATACCATATTTAGCCATGATTTAGCCCCCCATCCCCCTGTGATATTCTCACAGCGGAAAGGATGTGTTATTTATCTTGTCTCTCTTAAAAGACAAAACATAGTAGCATGTTCGCCTCTCTGCATGGAGGTTCCCAGGCAGCCCAGCCAGCTGGTTATTATTATTATCATCAAAAGCTCTCAAACTTCTACTCTGGCCTTGGCCTCGTCTGTCTGAGTCGGTATCAGACCACTATACCATTAACTGTAGAAAAACATTTTATTAACTATCGTTTTGTTTTTAGGGAGTCTGTACTTTGTTTACTGATTGTGTGTATGGGAAAGAAAGAAGAGAATTTTTCTAAACTGGATCAGAGCACAAGTTAACACAATAGTTCTTAAGAAACATTAACCCATTCCCACAAAGCCAATTTTTATGCTGTGGTCTTTTCTTAGAAAATGTCCTCCTTCCATGTTTGGACTTTGTCAGCAGAACATGGGTCTATCTTTTTTTTTTATGTTTGGACTTTGTCAGCAGAACATGGGTCTATCTTTCTTTCTATGTTTGGACTTTGTCAACAGAACATGGGTCTATTTTCTTCCATGCTTGGACTTTGTCAGCAGAACATGGCTAGAAAAGGACGTGGCACTCTGGGGTAATAACTTCACCACAGCCCTACAGATACCAACATCTTACTCTTAATTGTTTGGGAAGGAAGGATCTTGGGATAGACACAATCCAAGAACCTCCTACACATCAAAGACATGCGTGAAGAACAGACTTTTCCTAGAGAGGCTGTCTTCATTACTTTTTTCTCGTTGCTGAGATAATAGTACCTGACACCCAAAATTAGGGAAGGAAAGGTTTATTTCTTACAGTTCTTAGAGGTTTCAGTCCATACTCAGCTGGCTCCAAGGCAGCGTGGCATCACAGGGGGAGCAGCTATTCATGGTGGCCACAAAACAGCCAGGCATGAACTGGCAAGAGAGGGAAGATATGCCTTCTTCCCACCCTTACACTGTATGTCGGCTCCACCCCTGGGTGGGTGCAGCACTCACATCACCAGTCCCAGCACTAGACAACAAACTAGTCATGAACACTAGACTCAGCTGCATCCATGCCATGATTACATGAGACTTGGCAGGGCCATAGGAACATAACTATAACAGAGGCCTTGATACTAATGATGTAGCTACCTACTACAAAAACTCAGAAGAATCATCACAGAAAACAAAATAAAAAATATTTCAAAATAGAAACTGGAAAGATGAAGAAGCAAAATGCAATTTCAGACCTCCAGCCCACCCAGAACAAGTCCAGGAAGTATCAACATAGAATAAACTGAAAGACACACATCTGAAATTTCTGAAATGATAGCAACTGAAGTAAAGAAATATCCATGAGGCGATAGAGGAAATCAGATCAGAAACAATCTCTCAGGTAAAAAAAAATGACAATCATAATGAAGGAATTGCTCAGCATATCTAGAGAAGACATAAAGTAGCATAAGAAAATGGAAGAAACCTGAATGAACAATATTGGAAAGAAATAGAATGCATGAAACAGATTCAAAGAGATATCTAGGAAATTAAAAATCCCACTGAAAGTGGGCAAAATCACTTGAACAAAACTGAAAATGGACTTTCTGACCTTGAATACAGATCATGGCTAGTGATCACAAAAGGAAAGATCTCTTAAAAATTACAAGGGATGAGGGAATAACAATTCAATAACTGCAAGTTGATGAAAAAAAAACAATATAAGACTGATAGGTGTCAGTGAAAAAAGCAGGTGTCAATACAAATGACATAAAAAGACTATTTGCAGAACTAATAGAAAATTTCCTAAGCCTAGGAACAGAATCTGACATGCATATAAGTAAGATAAGTGAACTCTGAACAGCCATGACCAAAATAAATCTACACCCAATCATAATAATCAATATCCCAGAAATTCAGCACAAAAACAGAATATGAAAAACTGTTAGAGAAAAGAAACAGATCACCTATAAAAGAAAAGCCCACTAGAATCAAGCCAAACCAATCCTATAATGAGTACTGGAAGATAACCTAGATAGAGATAAAAATGACCTTAATTCCAGGAACATCAGAGAGAAAGAAGGGCAAGAAATTAAATGGAAAAGCAAGGAACCAACAGCAGGAAAATAACACGACAAAGGTAAAACCATACATATCAGTTATGACCATCAATGTAAATGGCCTCCATTCACCAATCAAAAGAAACAGATTTGCAGAATGGACTAAGAAATGATCCAATGATATGCTATATACAAGAAACACATTTTAGGTGCTGGGGATATAGCTCAGTGGCATAAGTGCCTGCCTAGCAAATGCAAGGTTGTGAGTTCGATTCTTGTATCCCCCAAAAAAACTGACAAAAAAAAAAAAAAAAGAAGAAGAAGCACATTTAACTCCAAAAGAAACTCATAGACTGAAAGGCAAAGGATGGAAAAAAATATTCCTCGCAGAAGGAACCCAGAAAAAAGCAGGGGTAGCTATTCTGTTTGCAAGCAATATGAATTTTAAACCAAGAATGAGCAAAAGAGATAAAGAAGGTCGCTATATACTTGTTAGCAGAAAAATTCAAGAGGAAGAGATTACAATCATAAATATGTATGTAGTAAATACCAAATATGCACAATAATAAATATATATGCACCAAATGTGGGAGCACCCAATTATATAAGACAAATATTAATAAACATGGAAAAATCAAATGAGCAATAACACACTTGTAATGGGAGACCTTAAACCCCATTGTAACAGAGACAGATCAACTAGACAAAAAAAAAATCAGCAAAGAAATAACAACTGAATTAAACCTGTGAACAAGTGGACTTAATAGATGTTTACAGAATGTTCCACCCAAAAACATCAAAATACACATTCTTCTCAACTGCACATGGGATGTTCTCTAAAATAGACCATATACTAGCTCAGAGAGCGTGCTTAAGTAAATGCAAAGGAATTAAAATTATCCCATGCATATTATCTGACCATAGTGCAATGAAATTAGAAATTAATGACAAAAGAAAAAACACATGAAAACTAAATAATACCCCTCTAAACAACCAATGGTCTTACAGATGAAATTAAGAAATTAAACAATATCTACAACCAAAAATGCAAATACAACATACTGGAACCTGTGGGGCACAATGAAAGCAGTCCTAAGAAGGAAATTTATAGCAGTCAATTCTCACATCAGGAAAACAGAACAAGCACAAAAAAACAACCTAATGCTGCACCTTAAGTTTCTAGAAAAAAAGAGCAAATCAAGCCCAAATCCCATACAAGGTAGGAAATTATAAAATCAGAGCAGAAATTAATGCAGTTGAGATTGAGAAAATAATACAAAGAATTAATGAATCTAAGAATTAGTTCTTCGAAAGAATAAATAAATTTGATAAACCCTTAGCCAACCTTGTCAAAATAAGGAAAGAAAAAACTCAGATTCATGCATTGAGGAATGAAAAGGGTGAAATCACTACAGATCCTGTAGAAATTCAGAAGATCATCAATACTTCAAAAATGTTTACTCTCATAGGATAGAAAACACAGAAAAAGTGGACAGAGTCCTAGAAATGTATAAATTACCAAAGCTGAATCAAGAAGATATAAATATTCTGAATAACCCAATATCAGTTAATGAAATTGAAAATGTAATAAAAAACTTACCAGCAGTGGTGGGTGTGGTGGTGCACACCTGTAATCCCAGTACTTGGGAGGCTCAGGTAGGAGGATCATTATAAATTTGAGACCAACCTGGGCTACAAAGTGAATTCAAGGCCAGCCTGAACTGCATAATGAGACCCTGTCTCAAAAAGACAAAACAAAAAATTTTGAGAAGATTTAATGCCAGTACTTCTCTGACTTTTTAATGAAATTGAAAGAGAAACAATTTTCCCTAACACATTACTAGAGGCAAGTATTACCCTGATACCAACACCAGAGAAAGATCCAACCAAAAAAGAGAACTGCAGGTCGATCTCCCTAATGAACATAGATGCAAAAATCCTCAGTAAAATACTAGCAAACCGAATACAGCAAATCATCAAGATAATACCCCATGACCAAGTGGTATTCACCCTAGGAATGCAGGGATGATTCAATATATGCAAATCAATAATACACCATATCAATAGAGCCAAAGACAAAAATCACATGATCATCTCAATTGATGCAGAAAAAAACTTTTAATAAAGTCCAACACTTATTCATGATAAAAACCTTACAGAAAATCAGAATCGATGATCTTTTCCTCAATCAGATAAAAACCATCTATGACAAACCAACAGCCAGCATCATACTAAATGGACAAAAACTGAAACCTTTCACTCTAAAATCAGGAACAAGATGAGGGTGACCACTGTCACCACTCCTATTCAATATAGTTCTGGAAACATTAGCCAGAGAAATTCAGTAAGAGAGAGAAATTATTGGGAGCCTGGCCAAGAGTCTTGATTGTCTGTCTTAAGAGTATGGGAAGAAAAACAAAGAACAGAGACAAGTATAGTATTGCATCAGTGGCTGGGAAGTCAATGTCTCCAAATCAGTCCTCCTTCACTCCCAAAGCAGCTACTATTTATTAGATGTATACAGTGACATGTGGGGCTAGCAAAGGATTACAATTTGGCAGAAGACTCAGACTCAAGAGGGTATAGATGATCATATGCTAAGAAGGATCTTGTCCTGGAGTATAATCCTGGGATGACTCAAGAGGACGTAGATGATCATATGCTAAGAAGAGTTGATGGGAAACCTCAAGTAGGAGGTATTGATAATCCCAAGTCTCCATTTTAATATCCCTTAGGGAAGTTTACAAAATTAGCCATTGTGAATTAGTGGGCCCCAACAAGAAATAAATGGAATAAGGATAGGAAAGGAAGAAGTTAAATTATCATTATTTGCAGATGACATGATACTCTACATAGAAGACCCCAAAAACTCCACCAAAAGACTTCTATATTTAATAAGCAAATTCAGTAGCATAGCTGGGTACAAAGTCAGCATTCAAAACTTAATAACATTTCTGTACACAAACAACAAACTCACTGAGAGAGAAATTAGGGAAACAACACCTTTCACAATAGCATCCAAAAAAATGAAATATGTAGTGTTACAGTCAGGGGTTACAGGGAGAACAACTGCATACAGGACACAGAATTTGTAATACTGTTTTATGATGGTCACCCAGAGTTAAGAAAGTGCAGGAAAATCTACCCACAACACTAAAGACCCAGAATATTCAGCCAAGGGCCTGAATCCCACAGCAATGTCCTGCATGAGTCCAGCTAATGACCCAGAGCTCATGACAATGCCTCTCACAAACCCAACTGGAAGTCTAAGAGCCCATGATAAGGACTCATGCCAGTCTGTTTTATGGATCTGCGCTGGGAAGGCCAAAGGTCAGTGGTGGAAGCTAGAAAGTCTATGCCAGTGGGGTGAAGGAGTTGTGCAGTAGGTTGAGGGTTCTACTCTGGAGCTGAAAAGTCATGCTCAAAATAAGGACCAGAGCTCCCCTGAAAAGTACCACAGGCATCCTCAGCGGCAGTGAGGTCCCAAGCTCCTCCGACAATGAGAACAGTTGAATACAGGTCAGGAAGCCCAGCATGACAAGCTTCTTCAGCACACAACTTCCCCTCTGGAGCCAGGAAGTGATGCACAATGTGAGAAGCAGAGCTCCCCCAAAGTGAACCGCAGCCACTCTCAGCAATGAGGTCCTGAGCTCCTCCAATGATAATGGCTGAATCCATATTGGGGAAGCCAGCATGACAAGCTCCTCCAGGAGAACCAACGGCTCCAAACAGCAACACTTAAGAAAACCCACAATGCCTAGCTCTTCTCCACGTCTCTATTTATGCTGGCACCTTTCTTCAGGTGGGCCATCTACATTCAGCACCATGCTGATGTAATTCAACTGGTGTTAAGCTGACCACCAGTTTTTAATTCATAACATGGATTAAAAAGTAATGAAGTAAAAGATCTACACACTGAAAATAACAGTACTCTGAAAAAGGAGATCAAAGAGAATATTAGAAAATGAAAAGATATCCCTTATTTATGGATAGGAAGAAGCAACATTGTTAAAATGGCTATACTTCCAAAAGTGTTATTCACATTTAATACAATCCCAATCAAAATACCATTAGCATACCTTGCAGATCTAGGGGAAAGATTCCTAAAATTCATTTGGAAACAGAGAAGACCTAGAATAGCAAAGGCAATCCTGGGCAACAAAAATAAGGCAGGAGGCATCACAATTCCTGACTTGCAATTATACTGCAAAGCTGCTGTGATTAAAATCAGCATGGTACTGGCAAAAAAACAGACCTGAGGATCAGTGGAACAGATTAGGAGATGCAGACACAACTTCAAGCACACTCAGCCACCTTATCTCTGACAAAGGGGGCAAACACATTCACTGGAAGAAAGATAGCCTCTTTAATAAATCGTGCTGGAAAATCTGGCTTTTCACATGCCAAAAACTAAAACTAGACCATGTCTATCACCATGTACTAAACTAAAGTCGAAACGGATCAAAGATCTAAATATTAAAACAGAAACACTAAATCTACTGGAAGAGAAAGTAGGTAGAAATCTTGAAGACAGAGGTAGGCAGAGAATTCATAAACAAAACCCAAATTGCATGGGAAATACTTTGAAAAATCAAAAACTGGAATCTCATCTTATTAAAAGTTTTTGTGCATCAAAAAAAATTCATCAACAGAGTGTAAAGAAAACTCAGAGTGAGAAAACATTTTAGCAAACTGTCTCTGACGCAAAGGACTTCTATCTAGAACATACAATGAATTGAAAAATATCAGGCCTCCCAAATTCAAAGACCCAATCCAAAAATGGGCATCTGAGATGAATACACACGTCTCAGATGAAGAAATACAAATGGAAAATAAATATATGAAAAAGTGTTTAACATCACTGGTCATTTGAGAGATGTAAATTAAAACAACACTGAGATTCCACCTCACCCCAGAAAGAACAGCTACTATCAAGAAATCAACCATTAACAAATGCTAGCAGTAGCCAGGCGTGGTGGCACACGCCTTTAATCCCAGCACTCGGGAGGCTGAGGTAGGAGGAGCGTTGTGAGTTCGAGGCCAGCTTAGGCTACAACGCGAGCACAAGGCCGGTCTGAGCTACACAGTGCGACCCTGCCTCAAAAAACTAGGGCTGCGAGTTTGGCTCAGCAGCTTAAATGCCTGCCTGGCAGGCGCAAGGTTGTGAGTTCAAAACCTAGTGCCACAAAAAAAAAAAAAATGCTAGCAGGGCTGTGAGGGAAAAGGAACCCTTTTTCACTGTTGATAGGAATGCAGACTGGTACAACTACTGTAGAAATTCGTGTGGAGACTCCTCAAAAATTAGAATTAGAGGTCCCATCCAACCCAGCTATTTCCCTTCTGGGCATCTTCCCAGAAGAAGTAAAAACATTGTACCACAGCGATATATGTGCACCCATGTTTATAGCAGCACAATTTATAATAGCTAAATCTTGGAAACAATCCAAATGCCCATCTGCCGAGGAATGGATAAAAAATACATGATATTTTTATACAATGGAGTACCACACAGTTATAAAGAAGGGTAAACTTGAGGTTTTTATAGGTAAATCAATGTAATTTAAGACCATACTAATAAGTGAAATAAATCAGACTCGCACATGTAAGCATTGTATTGTCTCCTTAGTGTAATAAACTGAAAGAGCAAATAAGATCCAAAATGCACAGTATATAATGTAAGTGAGAAGAAACTGCTTGAAAGGAAAGAGCAACAAGTGAGGGAAAGGAGAAAATGAAGGGGAAAGAAAAAATTATATATGATAGCGAACATAATTATACCACTAATTTTTGTTAGTTCATTGAAAAGAACAGTTTGTGCTTATATTGTTTGATAATTTTTTTATGCCTATATCTTGTAATCTGAGCAACTACTTACTTTTTGGTCTTTTTGAGACAGGTTCTTGCTGTGCAGTTCAGGCTGGCTTTCATGACACCTACTTTGAAGATAACGATACAGAGTATATTAACCATTGTTAATCTCCTAGCATAGCTTTGAAATTCTGTCTCATTGTTCTTATTTTTCCTCTTTAAAATAAAAAAGGAAAAAGTATATGGAGGTGGAAAACACTTAAAAGAATCAATTATCTTGATGATGCGAAAAATCTGAAGACATACCTGCCTGATTTTAAGAGTAACTGGAGTAACAGTAATCAAGGTGGTGTGGTGTTACTGCAGTAAAGATAGATGGGGGTATAGCTCAGTGGTGGAGTACGTGCCTAGCTTGCATGACATCCTGGATTCAATCCTTAGTACTACAAAAAACCAAACAAAAACAAAAAAATGTGTTGATCTCTGGAACAGAACAAGCAGCTTAGAATCTACCCCACTTGTGGGGGTATAGCCATTTTTTGGAATAAATGTTGCTGGAATAACTGAATACTCCTATGGAAAGAAAAACAAAAACTTTGACCCTCAAACTACTTGCAAAATTTAATTCATGCTGAATTTAGGAGTAAACCCTTCAAACACAAAGGGTGATTGAAATAAAAAACAGTTACGTTAAAAAATTAGTACAACAAAAGACACATTGTCAAGAAAGATGAGATAATTGTGTTCAAAGTGAGAGAAAATATTTCTGAGCATTTTGAGGGAGATTTGTAGCAATATGTCTTTTACTACAAATTTTTTTTTAGAAATTAAAATAATTTTTAAAACTCAAGTCAAAAACACTACACTAAGAAAGTTAAAATAACTTATCTTTCTTATTCTTAATTGATGTAATAGATAAATTTGTCCAAACTCCTAACAGTATCGCTATATTCAATCACGAATGCATACAGTGCATACATCTGCATGTGCTTATGTAGAAGTAAAGTTAAAGGCAGAATTGATTCAAAGGCTGGCAGGGGTTGGGATGATTTTTGTTACTGTGACTTAGTGTTATTCCCTGTGAAGCAGGATAATGTTATTTGAAAGTGGACTTGGATTAGTTGTCAACATGTACTGTAAACTTTAGTGCAAAAAAAGACAAAAACAGAAAACAAACATCCACACTAAGAAAAAAGAGAAAATGCAATCGTAGTCTGGCCCAGTAAAATGAGAACAGACTGGGAGAGCCCAGGGGTGAATGGTATGGGTATCGAGGCAGGGATGACTCTTATCATAAAATCAGAAAATTAGTCCAACATTTGGATACATACAATTTCAAGTCAGGGATCATGATGCCCCCTGACTTGCCTTGGTTGCCCAGAATTGCTTTTGCTATTTTAGGTCTCTTCTGGTTCCAAATGAATTTTAGGAATGTTTCCTTTAGATTTCTGAACTGTGCTAATGGTATTTTGATTGAGATTGCATTGAATCTGTAGAACAGTGTTGGGAGTTTGGCCGTTTTCACAGCGCTGGTTTTTCCTATCCAGGAGCAAGGGCTAGCTTTCCATTTTCTGATGTCCTTTTCAATCCCCTTTTTCAGAAAATGGACACAGAAAAGAGAAACAAAAAGCAAAAGAGACAAACAAACAACAACAACAACAAATCCGATATGATGACATTATAGGTTTACAAAATGAGATGGTTGGAATTTGACAGTAGTTGTAATAGTGCATATCGTTACCTTCAAAGGGGTTGTTCAGATTAACAGACATAGATATGTAAAATTGATCTAATCATATGAGTATTAACTGTTCTTTTTCAATAGCTAATGCGTTTAGTAATATAGTTGTTTTAACTATCTTATGTCCACCTATTTATAAATTTATGTCTTTTTCCTTTTCCCTTCCTTCTTTCCTCCTTTCCCCTTAGAATACCTCTTGTTGTCTTTAAAATAACTGCGCATATCATCAGGCCTAATATTATCAAACAATAGTTCAGAATAAAGCCAATAAAAAATAAAACAAAGGTCACAGAAAAGAGAAACAAAAACCTAAAGGGACCAACAAACAACAACAACAAATCTGATACTATAACATTATAGGCTTACAAAATGAGATGATTGGAGTTTGACAGTAGTTGTAACATTGTATATTGTTACCTTCAAAGGGGTTGCTCAGATTGACAGATATAAACATGTAAAATTGATCTAATCATATGAGTATCAACTGTTCTCTCTCAATAGTTAATGCATTTAGTAGTATAGTCATTTTGACCATCTTACGTATACCCACATATAAATCTACGTCTTTTTCCTTTTCCCTTCCTTCTTTCCTCCTTTCCCCTTGTAATACCTCTTGTTATCTTCAAAATAACTGCCCATACCATCGGGCCTAATATAATCAAACAAAATAGTACAGAATAAAACCAATAAAAGATAAAACAATGGAAGCAATACATAGTAATACAATGTTGATTTCTATAATGCCTCATATTATTTTCTAAGCAGTTGCCTATATCATCTGCTATAATGCAAACAAACCAAAATAGGTTAAAATCACTCAAAACAGAACAATGAAAGCAATACAGTGTTTCAAAACAAGGTGATCAAATGTCAATAAAGGCTACCCTAATATATTTTGTTATCTTTGGAATAGCTGTCTATGTCATCATATATAATAAAATTAGGCAGGTCGAGATAGAATAGGATCAAACTAAACAGCTCATTGAAGACATTACTGGACTCAAATCCCGATGATGGATTATTCAATTGTCTGCCCCGCTCGGTGATATCCCTCTGCCACTGTTTCTGGAGCTGTGGACTTTTTTTCTCTCTCTCTAAAATGTCCTTCAGTATTCTTTGTAGGGTTGGCTTGGTTGTCATAAATTCCTTTAGTTGTTCTTTGTCGTGGAAGTATCCTGTTTCTCCACTGATTTTGAAAGATAGTTTTGCAGGGTACATCAATCTGGGTTGGAAGTTGTTTTCTTTCAGGGCCTGAAATACTTCACTCCAAGCTCTTCTGGACCTGATGGTTTGTGTTGAGAAGTCTGTCGTGATTCTGATGGGTTTTCCTTTGTAGGTGATCTGTTGTTTTTTTTTTTTTCGCTAATAACTTTTAATATTTTGTTTTTGTGTTGAATTTCTGGGATCTTGATTAGTATATGTCTGGGTGTAGATTTATTTTGGTTATGGTTAGCTGGAGTTCTATATGCTTCACTTATCTGAAAGTCACTTCCTGTTCCCATGCTTGGAAAGTTTTCTGAAATTATTTCTGTAAATAGGCTTTTAATTTGTTTTGTATTGATCCCTGCTTTTTCACTCACACCTTTTATTCTTAAGTTATGTTTCTTTGGGTTGCCTTGCAGCCGTTGTATTGTTACTTCCAGGTTTCTTGTCATTTTTAAGAGATCTTTCCTTTCACGATCACAAGCTGCAAACCTGTCTTCAAAAGTCTATCTTTAGTTTCCTTCAGGTGGTTTTGCCAACTTTCATTGGATTTTTTGAATTCCTGGTAATCTCTTTGAATCTGTTTCATGTATTCTAAATCTTCTTTGTATTATTCATTCCAGGTTTCCCTCGTTTTCCTATGCTCCATTTTTTCATCTATGTCTCCTTTAGGGTTGCCTAGCAGTTCTTTTATTATGTTTTTCATTTCTTGTTTTAGTTGAGTTAGTATTTCTGTTCTAATTTCTTTTATAGCCTCTTGAAGTTGTTTCTCTACTTCAGTTGCCATCACCTCACAAACTTCAGTTGTGGGACTCCCGATCTCCTCTGAGTTTGCATCTCCTGGACTTGCTCTGCTTGAACTGGAGGCCAGAGACTGCCCCCTGCTTCCCCTGCTTCTTTGTCTTGGCACATTCCTGGGTTCCCCTGGGCAAATTGGTACTGGGGACCCAGGCACTCCCTGCATTGGCTGCAACCTGTCTGAAGTGAGACTGGTTCCTCCAGCCGGTGCTGACTATGGATATCTGATGGTTGCCACAGGGGGCGCTGTTACAGCGCTATCCACTGCCTTTCCCCAGCCTGCGTTGGCTCTATGATGGCTGGTGGGGTGCTTGCGGGGGCCAGCTGCCACCTGTGAACCTGGGCTGGTGGGCCAGTCACTCGCAGACTCTCCACCACCACCCCTGGAGCACTTGAGGAGCTGCTGTCTCCAGACCAAGCCTGTCACCCACAGGGACTCTCCAAGGTGGCCCCCAGTATGCTCGCAGGGACAGGGCTCAACCTGAGCAACCTCCACGGGTCCGCGCCCAGCCAGGAGTCCTCAGCCCAACTCCAAGATGTCTCCCTGCCAATCTCCCCCTCACGTGGGAGGGTGAGGACCTCCTCACTCACAGTCCTCCAGGTCTACACCCCTTGTCCACTGCCACTCTCCTCCGACGCCGTCTCTCTGGGCAGAGGACTCCAGGGTTGCCCCTGCCGCGGCCACAGCTCTCTGACCATGTGTCCCCAGGTTCCAGCAACTCCTTTCACAGGGTGGGTCCAGCTCCGGGCAGAGGTGCCGCCAGCCACTGCCCTCCTTGTCTAAGTGCCTCTTTCCACTCTTTCTGTGGGCTTCAATTCTCGTTTTAGATTCTTCCTGGGTTCAGAGGACCCGGCTCCCTCCTTTTTGTCTTCCCCATGTTGCTATATTCCAGCATCTAGATGGTATCTTTCAGGGAGCTTCTACAAATTTTTAAACAGTCACTGTGTTTTCGTATGTTCAAGGAAGGGAATAAAGTAATCATTCCGATTTCTTATTTGCCATGTAAATATTAACAAAATAGCTTGGAACTATCATATTTAATGATATATGATGTAGTAAATGAAGGGAACTGTGTTAGATTAACTAATGGTCACCTTGTGACACGCAGCTGAACTGAATCAGCGTGGTTCTGGGTGCAGAAGACCCACCTGAGGATTACTGCCAACAGCATAGGACAACTGGAGGGGAAGATGGTATGCTGTCGGTTCTCCTGGAGAAGCTTGTCAACTTGTTTTCCTGATATGAACTAGGCTGTAACCATTGTCAAAAGAGCTTGGGTCCTAGCTGTCACTGAGGATGGCCGTGGTTCTCTTCGGGGGAGCTCTGGTCCTTACCTTGAGTGTCACTTCCTGGTTCCATGCAGATCCCTCAGTCTGCTGGTGCAAACTTTCTACTTTCCACTGCTGACCTCTGGGCCTTCCCAGTGCAGATCCATGAAACGGACTTGCACGAGGCATTAGTGTGAGCTCTAGGCCTCCAGCTGCATTGGGATCCAGGTCCTCAGCTGGATTCCTTGGGTCTCTAGTATGTGGAACAGATTTCCTGTACTCTTCTGCATTCGACTCTTTGGGTGACTATTGTAAAATAATCCTATAAATTTTGTGTCCTGTATTAAATTGTTGCCCTGGAAAGCCCTGACTATAACAAGGAAATATAAAAATTCTCTTCCAAAATAAAAATAAGTAAATAAATGAAAAAGAATCTTTTCCATCATGCCTGGGTATGGGACATTTGACTTTGGATATGTCAAAAAATACCTTTCAGTATCTTTAAGTTGTATTCCAAACATGCCCTGTACTAAAACAAGCCAAACTAAAAGCAACCAAATCAACAACAACAACCAAAAAAAAAACCACTTAAATATATCTCATCTAACTTGTGCCATTAACAAACATCGACAAGAATGTTTGTAGGATTTGGAGTGCACCTTAAGGGCGTAAGTCTCCAAGCCCTTTTAGCTTGGTTGTGTGGTCAGACTATCATGTGGAGTATTTGCTTATTTATTCTTCACATATTTATATCATGCCTAATGTGGACCAGGCGTCTTTTCAGGTGCTGGGTAGCATAAACAAAACTGACCTTGGTGTCAGCTGAACTTTCGACCCTGACCTGAGTAAACTCAAAAGCAAGGCTTGTCTGTGCACCCGCTGTGCACGCTGTATTGTTCCTTACGTTTCTGTGTGTACCAAATTTATCAGAAAGCAAGCACATCTATTATGTCTTTCCTAAATTTTCATATTTTTGGGGGGAGGGGATGCAGGATGCCGTTTCACCTGTTTGTTAACACACTGAATGTTTCTGTTCCCGTTTCCAAAATTCCTGTGTTGAAGCCTAACACCCCAATGTGACAGTGTTAGGGGAGGGTAGGGGATTAATGCCCTAATAAAATAGACATGGGATGCTGGGCAAGATGGATTAATGTCTGTAATCCCAGATACCCAGGAGGCCAATGCAGGAGGATCACAACTTTGATGCTAATCTGCGCAATTTATGACACTTTGTCCAAAATAAATGAACCTAGAGAACAGGCCACACATGTAATCCCAGCACCCAGCTGAGGTGGGAAACCACGTGTGTGAGGACAGCCTGGCTGACGGTGAGTTCAAGGCCAGCCTGGACTATGCAGAACAAGATGATAGGCACAGAGGCCACACATATGATCTCATCAGGAAACCACGCATCTGAGGACAGCCTGGCTGACAGTGAGTTCAAGGCCAGCCTGGACTATGGAATGAGACCCAGTCTTAAACAACAAAAATACCAAAAATCAAAAACAAACAAACCAGGGCCAGGAGTTTGGCTCAATAGCTTAAGCGCCTGTCTGGCAGGCACAAGATTGTGAGTTCAATCCCTGGTGCCACAAAAAAAAAAAAAAAAAAAAAAAAAAAAAAAAAAAAAAAAAAAAAAAAAAAAAAAAAAAACAAAAAAAAAAAAAAAA
>RJWM01003701.1:0-12509 GCA_004363535.1 Dasyprocta punctata | reverse complement strand
TGAGACAGGGTCTCACTATGTAGTCCAGACTGGACTTGAATTTACTAGGTAGTCCAAGCTAGCCTGAAACTCATGGTGATCCTGCTGCCTCAGCCTCCTGAGTGCTGGGATTACAGGCATGTTCCATCATGCCTAGCAATCCTTTTTTTTTTTTAATTTATGAATTATTTCAGAATTTTCTTTTTCTTTTTCTTTTCTTTTTTAAATCTCAGTCTTACAGTTTCCAGAATCATGAGAAGTAAATGGCAGTTGTTTAAGCCACCCAGTCTATGGGAGTCTGTTATAGCAGCCCAAATGGCCTAAGACTCTTGGATTTAAATATTAGTATTTGACATTGTATTTGATGTAAATATATTTATTTCCACTTGTGGACTGGATTGTGTTCTTCCTAAATTCGTATGTTGAATTCCTAACCCTAAGACTTCAGAATGTGACTGTATTTTGATCTAGGGCCTTTAAAGTAAAAGAAAATTGGACAGCTGGGTGTATCAGTGCATGACTGTAATCCCAGCTGCATGGGAGGCTGAAGAAGGACAAACCCACGCTCAAGGCCAGCCTGCATAACTCCAGGGGCGTGCTTGTGTAAGCTGCTTGGCCTGTGATATTTTGTTATGGCAGCCCTAGTAAATTAATACTCTGCGTGGAGTAGGGTATTGTTTTGTGGTTTCACTGTGCATATTGTGCACTGAGACATGGGTCTCAATGCATCTTGTAGGTAAAAACATTTGAAAAACACAAAATTAGAAGAAATGGTGAATTTTGCCTCTTGCTTTGAAACAAGCTTCCACAAGCCAAACCTAGAGAATCTCTGGCTACATTATCCAGAGGAGGGACAAGAGAAAAGATACAGCCTCTATGGCTATGGGTTTTGTGTGAAAAAGACTCTGTAGCACTGTTCTAAAGTGAAGTCTGGGAACAGAATTTAGATACAATCATCTTGCATAATCTAGGGGGTGTAATCTTGAATAGGAATGCCTGTATGAAAATTTCATTTACTTCAAAGATCAACACAAGCGACAGATTTCAGGACGGTTAGCTGCACCTGCAACTTTGTCACCCATAGAAATCACATATTTTCAAGTCACGTTACACAAGCTGTATGTCAAAACACTAACTGCATCCATCACCATATCAAAAGTCTATTGGCTATTCGATTGACTAATGGAGGTTGGCATTTAATGCATTGATAAAGAAAGAAATGTATTACATATATTAAGAAGTGCATATTTTTAAATTTATTTGGATAATACTATGTATGGATATAATTTGTTTCCTTTGAGCCTTGTGTAGTGTATGTTATGCTCTTAAGAACAGTTTTGGGATGTTGGCTGTGCAGTTCAGTGGTGCGTGCTTGCCTGCCATGCACAATTCCCTGGTTTCAATTCCTAGTATGGGCAAAAAAGCAAAACAAACAAAACATTTTTCTGAGAAGGTCCACAGGATTCAGAGGAGCATCAAAGAGGTCTGCAGCAGAGAAGCACTTGACAGCTAAAGTTTTGCGGACTCAGGTCCTGCCTCTGTGCTCCATGCGTCTTTCCTTGCCTGCCTCCTCCAGCGCCTTCCACTGGCTACTGCCAGGGCTACCCTTCCAACAGGACTCTTCTCATTGAAGACTTCTTTGCCCTTGACCTGACATCTTCCCATGGGTGCCTCTTCATTTAACACCCCTGCTCTGGCAGTGCAGCCCAAAGGCAGGTGGCCCTGCACTGGCACCAGCTGGGAAATACCCCATAAGACTGTAAATTTAGGACAGCTGAGGCCCATCCAGAAGGTGTGTTAGCTACCTAGGTAGCTGATGTCACCAACTGTACTGACAGGGTACCCCTTTGGTTCCAGATACCAGTGGATTTATTCTTGCCCCTGGAGGGTGTTGACCTTACTTTTGTGGCTTCCCTGACCACCTCACTTCCTATTTAAAGCCCTGCCTCATAACATGCATTGGTAACACCATGAAAAAGCCCTTTAGTCCAAAGATAACCACATTTCCATTGCCTACTTTGCTTCATCAGTGACATACAGAATATCCCCAGTACATCCATGAATGCTCCTGCCTGCCAGTCCACAGTGACTGGGGTCTGCTTCCCCATGGTTTTCCCATGCACAAGTCCTCCCATTCTGGCACCTGACCAGGATGAGGAGGAATTTCACACTCTCGTAAGAGCACACAGTTGCCTTGATGGAGCAGGTAAGGACCACTACTAAATCTACTTCAATGAACCCCACTCATAAAGGTCACGTGGCAGAAAATTAGTACTGCTCAGCCCCTTTACAGTCCACATGTCAGTGGCTCACTTTGGCCTCTAGAGGGATCCCCAGGAACGAGGAAAAGGAGGAGCAGGCTTGCACCTTCTGAGAATGAGTTGGGAGTCCAGAAGCTTGAATTACCAGGTGTCGTGGGAGAGTGCAGCTGACCTTTTGGCCACATACCCTAAATGCAGTGTGCGGGGTACCCTTTGGGCAGAAATGCCCTATTTGATGTGTCCTGTCTGGTCTGTTTTCCCACCAGTCTCTGCCCACCACCATCATTTATCTCTGTGGTTGTCAAGATGCAGATTCTTGATTGCTGAAGCTGAAGATGGCCTCTCCATCAGTACTAGGCTCTTCCTTTGTGGGAGTCCCAAATACTAGCAAACAGTACATTGGTTGTATTCAGAAACTAACCAGTTTGAGCATAGATATACGTCACCAATCTCATCCAGGTTTCTACCTAAGAAGAAGCAATGGTCTTTGTTATGTTTAGTTTTGACTCCTCCTTATATGACTGTTAGAAGTACTTCAATACATTGTTTTTCTTTTCGTAGCTTGTTATGAAATATTTCAGACATCACAGAAGAGTTGGAAGAATTGTATAATGAGCAACTATATTCCATCCATCCAGATGCAACAACTTTTAACATTTTGCATACCTGCTTCCCGTCACTCTTTCCCTGATACATATGTGTGCATAACTGTTTGTATGAGTTCACTGTTTTTTTCTGGACCATTAGAAAGTAAGTGCAGGCATAAAGTTACTTTAAGATACTTCAGTAAGTACCACTTAGGAATTTTCTCCTTTGAAGAGGATGTCAGGAGACAGAAAGATATCCCTTGTTCTTGGATAGGCAGAACCAGTAGTATTAAAATGGCCATACTTCCAAAACTGTTACACAGATTTAGTGCAATCTCAATCAAAATATCACCGGCATACCTCACAGTACTAGAGAAAACAATCCTAAAATTCGTATGCAACCAGAAGAAACCTAGAATAGCAAAAGCCATTCTGGGCAACAAATGCAAGACAGGAGGCATCACAATTCCCAACTTGAAGTTATACTACAAAGCTATCATGATAAAAATAGCATGATACTGGCAAAAACAAAAACAAAAGACTTAAGGATTAATGAAACAGAATAGAAGATGCAGAAACAACTCCAAGCACACTCAACTCTCTTATCTTTGACAAAGAAACCAAACACCTTCACCGGAGGATAGCTTCATTAGTAAATGGTGCTGGGAAAACAGCTTTCGATGATTGAACCTAGACCAACATCTTTCACCAAAGATTAAACCTAGACCCATAGATTAAAGGTTAAGGTTAAACCTAGACCCATACTTTTGCCATACACTAAACTAGAAATGCCAAAGATTAAACCTAGACCCATTGTCTTTCACCACACACTAAACTAAAATTGAAATTGACTGAATGTCTAAATATTAAAACAGAAACAATCTACTGGAAGCAGAATAAGTAAAACTCTTGTAGACATTTGTGTAGGCAAAGACTTTATGAACAAAACCCCAATTTCACAAGAAATATTACAAAGAATCAACAACTGGGATCACATATTAAAAAAGCTTTTGCGCAATGAAAGAAACCACCAACAGAGTGAAGCAATAACACAGAATAGAAAAAAATTTTTTGATAGCTGTTCCTCAGACAAAGGAATAAATAATATTTAGAATATATAAAGAACTCAAAAATATCAAGCCCCTAAAATTAAAGACCCAATCCAAAAATGGGCATCTGAAATGAATAGACATTTCTCAGATGAAGTACAAAGAGCAAATAAATATACGAAAAAATGTTCAATATCTCTGGTATTTGAGAGATGCAAATTAAAATAACACTGAGATTCCATCTCACTCCAGAAAGAATGGCTACCATCAAGAAATCAACCAATAACAAATGCTGGACAGGCTGTGGGGAAAAAGGAACCTTTCTCCACTGTTGGTGGTACTGTAAGTATAATCTCTATGGCAAACAGTATGGAGATTCCTCAAAAAACTAAAATGAGAGCTTCCTTTTGACCCAGCTATTACCCATCTAGAAATCTTCCCAAAAGAGTTAAAAGTATCATAGCACAGCAATATATACACACCCATGTTTATAGCAGCACAGTTTATAATAGTTAAATCTTGGAAACAGACCATATGCCCATCAACTGATGAGTGGATGAAGAAAACGTGGTTTTTATGTATCTGGAGTACTACTCTGCCACAGTGCATTTATCCACTAGGTAAATGGATGCACTTTGAGAACACAATTTTAAGTGAAATAAATTGAACACACATGTAAATGTTGCATTGCTTCTTGTGTTGTAAGGGCACAACTATAGAATAGCAACTTATAGATATTTTATAGCTAAATAAATCAGCCAGTGGCCTCTGCCTGTGCTGCTGCTGCCTGTCACACAGTCGGCCTCCTAGCTTCAGGCAGCCTTGGCTGTCTGCGCCCAGCTGCTTTACTTGGACAATGCGCCAGGTCAACTGGGCAGTGTCCAGCTTGTGTTGCTCCTTGCTTAAAAGAAAGTTTCCAACTCGCTTCAAGGACTTCATATTTGGGACAGACTAGCCCAGTCAAGGACCCTTTTAACTCTACTTGCTCTGCTCAAGCCCCTCCCCTCACCCCCAGGATATTCTTATATTATGGTAAACAATAACTTTTAAGAAAACCTATTTAGAACTAGCTTGCCTGACGATGTGTGACTTAATTCATGTAACTAATCGTGTAATAACCTGACATCAGCCTTGTGTTTCCTGCTTGCAAATTGTATTTAAACCACACTCTAAGCTGACTTGGGTCTGGCGATTTGGAACTGATTCCCACCAACCTGCCAGTGTCAGATCAATAAAAGTTGCCTCCTAGACTCCTTGGTGCAAAGAGTCTTCCATTTGATTTGATATTGGTTTTTCTGCAACTATGTGAGACTCTGATAAGTAGGAATTAAATGTTCAAATGGGTAGGGGAGTCAGGAAGGGGAGTGGGGGCAGGGAAGGAAGGAAACAGGGATTAAAAAAAAGAATGGAAGGAGCCGGGCGTGGTGTCACACGCCTTTAATCCCAGCACTCGGGAGGCTGAGGTAGGAGGAGCGTTGTGAGTTCAAGGCCAGCTTGGGCTACAACGCGAGCACAAGGCCAGCCTGAGCTACACAGTGTGACCCTGCCTCAAAAAACCAGGGCTGGGAGTTTGGCTCAGTGACTTAAGCACCTGTCTGACAGGCGTGAGGTTGTGAGTTCAATCCCTGGTGCCGCAAAAAAAAAAAAAAAAAAAAAAAAAAAAAAAAAAAAAAAGAATGAAAAGAAAACAATGGAGACAGTTTTGTAAATGGGGAGAAAGAAAGGGTGAAGGAAGGGAAGGAAAATAAGATATATTATGAACAGGTACACATTCTCTATAATTATGTCAAAATGTATAAATAAATATTAATTTTTAAAAAATAATTTTCTACAACATTAAACTATTTTACAAAATTGATATTTGTTGTAGTAATGTCTGTTTAACTTTTGATACAAAGTTATTATTATTATTATTAATATTACTACTACTACTACTACTACTAATACTGGGGATTCAACCCAGGGCCTTCTATCTGCTAGGAAAGCACTGCAGGACTGAGTTATAGTTCCCAGTCCTTCTTTCTTAGGTTCTTTTTGTTTTTGTTCAATTTGTTTTGTATTTTTTTGAGACAAGATCTCATTCAGTTGTTCAGACTGGCCTTGAACTTCAAGGTTCCTGCCTCAGCTCTGAGTCGCTTGGATTACCATAGTGCTCCAGCATACTGGGGCAAAATAATCCCACTTTGGCAGATTCATACCTGTCTGCAAGCTGCACCATCATAGCCCAACTCTGCCTGCAACTTAGAGAAACAGTTCCAGAGGGCACACAAGGGATGCCTTAAGAAATGTCTACATGTTTTCTCAGTTGCCTGAACTAGAAAACTTACACATGTAAAACAATAGAAGGCACTGAGGCCTGAAAGTTGTCTCTTTTGAACAACTGCACAAGAATATATATCTCAGTTTTCAAAATGTCAGTAACAGAGCTAGCAATGTGGCTCATCAGTAAACCTCCTACCTACTATACACAAGGCCCTGGGTTCAAGCCTTAGCAAGACACACACACACACACACACACACACGCACAATGTCAGTAGTGGCTAAACTTCAAGGTCATAAAGAATAAAATGAAATGAAAGATTTCTTGCTAGTAAAATGAAACTTTGGGAACAATACTAAAATATAGGTTCTTCCCTACTTACTTTTACAGGAAGGCTGGTATAGTATAGATCTGTAGGACAGGCAGTTTAAGAAGGAAATCCAGACTTTCTGTTTTCAGTGCTGGGGACTAAAGCCAGGGTCTTGTGCATACTAGGTAAGAGCACCACTACTGACCTACACCTTCTGCTCGCATTTTTTTTCCCCAATACTGAGTGAGGCCTTTTTTATACTAAGCAAATGCCCTACTACTGAATTACATATCTAGCCCAAACACACGAAATTTTAATACCACTTAGTTGTCATGATGTATAGTAGCATCCTCAAAGGATCTGAGTCTTCGTTATTCAGCCAGCCGCCCAGGTGGCTTCTCAACAGGTGGATCAGCCTCCCCAGACCCCAGGTGCCAGAATTTCACTTCCAACTATGCCCAAGGGCCATCCACTGGGGCTCCCTTTTAATGGTTCAGCTGAAACTAATCCTATTTCTGATTAAGAGGGCAGATATATGGCGTCCCTGTTTCCCAGACAATGTACTCATTCTTCTACATGTTTCATTGCCTGAAAGAGGTTGGTTTCTTTCTCAGTCCTGATTCTGTGGGATATGCTAGTACTGATCTTAGGTCACATTTGTTAATGATAAGCTTGTAATTCTAGTCTTCAGATTACTAGATATCAAAAGTAAATGTAAGGGAGGCTGAGGCAGGAGGATCATTGTGAATTCGAGACCAGTCTGGGCTGCAAAGTGAGTTCAAGGCCAGCCTGAACTGCATAGTGAGACCCTGTCTCAAAAAATAGGGACTGGGATTTAGCTCAGTGGCCTGAGCACTTGCCTGGCAGGTGTGAGGTTGTGAGTTTGATCCCTGGTACAAAAAAAAAAGTAACTGTAAGACTGGAGTATGACTCCGTGGTAAAGCCTGTGCTCAGTATGCACAAAAACTGATTAATAAACTAATTAATTTTAAATAAATAAATGAATAAAAAGTGACTTCAATTGAGCTACAAAGTGAAGTGAACTTTTTTTTTTTTTAAATGGTACCAGGGATTGAACTCACAACCTCATACCTGCTAGGCAGGCACTTAAGCCATTGAGTCAAACTCCTGGCCCTCGTTTTGTGAGACAGGGTCACACTATGTAGCTCAGGCCAGCCTTGCACTCATATTGTAGCCCAAGCCGGCCTGGAACTCACAACGCTTCTCCTACCTCAGCCTCCCGAGTGCTGGGATTAAAGGCTTGCACCACCACGCCTGGTTTGTTTGTTGTATTTTTGAGACAGGGTCTTACTATGCAGTCCAGGCTGGCCTTAAACTCACTGTGATCCTCCTGCCTCAGCCTCCTGAGTGCTGGGATTTATGGGTGCACGTCACTACGCCTGGCCGAAACCTTTTTAAAAAATTAAAAGTAGAACTTTTGCCAGGTTTCGTGTAATTATGATTGCCCAGTTTGGCACTACCTTATGTTTTTTCAAAAAGAATAAAGTTCCCAGCACTCGGGAGGCTGAGGTAGGCGGAGCGTTGTGAGTTCGAGGTCGGCTTGGGCTACAACGCGAGCGTAAGACTGGCCTGAGCTACATAGTGCGACCCTGCCTCAAAAAATCAGGACTGGGAGTTTGGCTCAGTGCCTTAAACGCCTGCCCTGGCAGGCATGAGGTTGTGAGTTCAATCCCTGGTGCCGCAAAAAAAAAAAAAAAAAAAAGAATAAAGTTATCAAGAAACTCTTGCTAATTTTCTACCTGAAGCTTGTGCAGAGAGAAATTCTATGTAAGAGATAAGATATTAGTAAGCATATGACGATCAATATCACCACACAGGAAAGACCACATCCACTTTTAGTATGAATATATTGAAAAGACACCTAATTAAGAGTGATACTTAAAAATAGATGATGAATTATTTTCTCTAATTAGTGGAGGTATGCTTGTTGCATTTCGTAGACATTTATTGTGTCTGTATTTGTTCTTGAGTCACCATCTCAGGAGGGAGGAAGAAAGGACACGGGAAAAAGGAGGCTGAAACGCGGCTCGGGATTAGGGCGTTGCCTCGAGTGCGCAGGGCCTGGGTTAGATCCCGGTAAGCAGGGACACTGGCGCTGGAGATCAGGTGATGAGAAGGAGGAGAGCTGAAGATGAAACTTTAAGATAATGAAAGACAAAGGAGAACTGAGCAATTTGGAAGCAAAAATAAACCAATTGGCTGAAAGACGCTGGTTTCTTCCTCAGGCCTGGTTCTGTATGACATGCTAGTGCTGATCTTAAGTCATGTTTGTTAATGCTAAATTTACAGTTCTAGCTTTCAGATGACTGTTTATCAAAAGTAACTGTAAGGTTGGGAGTGTAACTCAGTAGTTGAGCATGTGCTCAGTATGCATGAAAATTGACTAATAAACTAATTAATTTAAAATAAATAAAAAGTGGCTTCAATTGAGCTGGAAAAGGAGCCTAGTGCTGTAGTGAGTGATAGGACTTGGAGTCTTACCTTTATAGGGAGAGCTCTGTAGGAGCGCTTCTGATGCTGCAGGCTCGGGACTACCAGCAGGATGTTGGGCAGAACCTGGGTGATGGAATTATTATTACTTGTTCGTTTTTTTTGTTTTGTTTTGTTTTGTTTTTTTTGGTACTGGAATCAAACTCAGGACCTCGCATTTGTCAGGCAGGTGCTGTGCCACTAAGTTATATCCCTGGCCTCTTGTTGGCATTTTAAATATGACTGAGTGTTTTCAAAGGGGTGGAATGTGCCAGATGGTCCATTGTTACCACTGGTTACCAGTGCTGTCCCTTTCTACAGTCCCTCTGCGTTACAGAGGAGGAGCCTGGGATTGCATGACCCAGAATCCTTTTCTCCGTGTTGTTCCAGGTTAGACCCTGTTTCAAGATTCTTTATTTTGAAAATGTTTAGACTTACAGATATCTGTAAAAACAGTATAGACAATTCGCATATATTCTTTGCTCAGCTTCCCCAAAGATTAAAAACTTATATAACTATAATATAATTATTAAACTCAGGAAACTAATAATGGTTCAATAGTGTTAATTACATCATGGACCTTAACAGTTACCAGTTTTTCTCTGATGTCCTTTTAACATTCCAGGATTAATCCAGAATTGCACATTGCATTTAGCTTTTATGCAGTCTTGTTCTCCTCCAATTTGTGCTTCTTTTTTTTTTTTTTTGTACCAGGGATTGAACTCATAACCTTGCACCTGCCAGGCAGATGCTTACGCCACTGAGCTAAATCCCTGGCTCTATTTTTTGAGACAGTGTTTCACTATGCAGTTCAGGCTGGCCTTGAACTCAGTTTGTAGCCCAGGCTGGTCTCAAACCCACAACGATGCTCCTATCCCAGGCTCCCAAGTGCTGCAATTAAAGGCATGTACTACCACGCCTGGCTCAACTTGTGTTTCTTGATTCTTTTCTAATTTATGTTCTTGTCTTTTATGATCTTGACTCTTGACTGGTAACAGTCAAGAATCTTAGAGAGGAGAGACCAAGATGATGGAGCAGTAAGCAGCAGAGACAATAGCCTCCCTGAAAGTTATTGTGCAGACACTGGACTATACATCATGAGGAAGACAAGAAGGAGGGAAGTGGGTCCACTGGACCCAGGAAGAATCTGAAGTGTGAACTGAAGTCCGTGGAGAGAGTGAAGAGAGAAACTGTAATGAAGAAGGGGGTAGCTGCTGGTACCTTCTCTCTGAGTTGGGACTCACTGCATGAGAGGAGCAGTTCAAACCTGTGGACCCAGAGTGATGGCTGGTGACCCTGGAGGCCTCTACAGAGAGAAGTGGTAGTGGAGGGGAGCAGCAGACATGAGGGACTGCACTGGCTGGTGATGAATGCAGAGAAATTAATCCTCCCACAGGAGAGAGTGATTAGCCAGGAGCCATCTTGGAGATGGGCATCTGCGCTCAGAACCCAGGACTACTGCCAGCTCCATCCAGCAGCTCCCAGCTGGGCTCAGACCCATGGAAATTGCTTGGATGGCAGTGAGCCCAGTGAGTCTGGTCTCAGGGCAGGCCTGCGGAGATTACCCACTACCCCACCAGAAAGCTACTGCTGGCTTGCTGGGAGAGAGCTGCACAGATCAGGACTCTCCACAGGTTGTCTACTAGTGAAACCAGAGAGAACCCTGGAAGTAGACTTTTTTCTTTCTTTTCTTTACTTTTTTTTCTCTCTTTCTCTTTTATTGTTTGTTCTTGTTTTTGTATGAGTGTGAACATGATTCCTAAACTCTTTGTAGGTGTGGTTCTATTCTGTTCTTCCTTTTATCTCTTCCATCTCTCTTTTCCTTCAGTCTTCTGTACCAGTTTTCCAAAGTTGGCATGATCCCCCTTTGTCCTCTGAGTTTGCTTCTAATCTCTTCTTCTTCTTCCACTTCTCTATTTTGTCCTTCATCCATTTCATTTTATTTTATTTATTTATTTATTTATTTATTTTTGTGGCACTGGGGATCGAACTCACAGCCTCACACCTGCCAGACAGGCGCTTAAGCCACTGAGCCAAACTCCCAGCCCTGGTTTTTTCTGAGGCAGGGTCGCACTATGTAGCTCAGGCCGGCCTTGTGCTTGCGTTGTAGCCCAAGTGGGCCTCAAACTCACAACGCTCCTCCTACCTCAGCCTCCCGAGTGCTGGGATTAAAGGCGTGCACCACCACGCCCAGCTTGCCTTCATCCATTTTAAATTCTAACCCCTGAGGGCAAAATTGACTTGTATACTGCATATAATTTTCTGGTTTGCTTTAGATTTTATTACATAACCATAAATCTAGTTCATACAGTTAAAAGTGGCAAATTAAGGGTTAGCTCAGTTTGTCACTTGCTAGGATGTGTTTGGTGCTATTGGTACCACTATAGCCAAAATTGACACAATTGTTCTAAACAGCTGTTTATCCTGGTATTCCATGACTGAGATTGACTAAGGGTCACAGAAAATACTGTGGCACAGTGCCAAAGAATCAGGTACTGGGCCAAACAAGCAATAGTTTCTTATCTCCAACAAACTGAAGAGGTAAGATCCTCCAACAGACAGAAACCTAAAAACCAGCTACACCTGGAAGATACTTCAGAGAAGTAGCCATCATCTAGGGATTCTAAATACTAGCAATAAAGCAACCCACCTTAGGCAATTTAAAAGCATCATTCAAGGAATTAAACTAAAAAAAGAAAGTAAAAAAATGAAAAGACACTTCAACAAAGTGCAACCCCAGACATCAAGTTCACCAAAGGCAAATCCAGGGGGCAACGAAAACCTCCCAACATGGCATCCCTGAAGTGATAACAACAAAGCAATTGAATGAGGCTCTGGAAAAGAATCTTAGAGAATACCTCTCTAGTTTTGTCTGATGTCTCTTTATGATTAGATTGAAGTTTGTATGTTATTTTGTCCTCTGTACATCTTATCAGGAAATAAACCTCATTACTTGGCTAAAATGCTGTGTCTGTTTGTCATCTTCATAAAAACTATTAAAATACTCAAAAAATCTCAACTTGCATAGAGAAAAAGGATATTTTGGTTTATAGTTTATGAGGCTCCAGTCAGTTGGAACCATTGCTTTTTGGGCCTGTGGGGAGACAGCATATGGTGGTGGGGAAGCAAATTGCTGGCTGGGATATAGAAAAGAAAAGAAAAACGGGGGGGGGGGCTGGTGTCCCACTCTCCACTTCAAAGAGGGGATCCCCGAATGAGCAGAAGACCTCCCACCAACTCTTAAAAGCTTTACCATCTCCCAGTAGTGTGACACCAAGGCCCAGGCCTTTACCGCAGGGGCCTTGGGGAACATTTGAGATCTAGACTGTAGCACATGGCATCGGCTAGGCAGATCTACTTCAAAATTACTATGTTTTTGTGGGGAGCCACATAAAAGGTCACCTTGGGCATGTGGGACGCAGCAACTGTAGGCCGGACGGAGTGTAAGCGAGGCCTTGGGGAAGGAGCAAAGCCTGAGCTAGATTACCCCTCCCATCGAGTAAGCCAAGATGGCGACCATATCCTGCTTCCGCATATTACACAACCCCACCCCAGATGATGTATCGCTGACGC